>CATLJY010000651.1:0-52323 GCA_949987705.1 Thereva unica
TGCCTATTCAGCAGAACTCCATCAATATGGTTAAAACACATATTTATTTATTCTTGCTGTCTTTGGCCAATGCAAGATTAGAAGGATTAACATATGCAGCACGGCTGAAACAACATGGTCGCCCTACAACAAAAACAGAAACTCCTAAACTTATCCCGCATGAAACTAGCTAGGCACTGGCCAAAAGGAGAGCATGCAACAATAATATGCATCCAAGCAGACAAGTGGAAGATAAATTGTTGTGCACTTCGTATGCAAATAACGGGTACTAGCCAAGGCTACAGTCTTCGCCCGAACATAGCGCCTGGGCTTACTGAGCGTTTTATTCGAACATAACGTTTAGGCGTTGTATTGCAAAAAATTGAAACAGAATTCACAGGAAACATTTTCGCTTTTTAGGTAAAATTTTTACAGAAAAAACCATGTCTTATATAACAATAACTTTTCGACATCTGAAAAAGTCTAAAAATGTATCAAATAAATACAATTTTAACATCAAAATTTGCTTATATCTTCAAAAGTTTTTACCAATCCTGACGGTCAAAAAAAATTTTTTTCTAAATTTCATTGCGGGCAGAAAGAAATTGGTTATTTTTGTTTTCAGATGGATGAAGAACAATAGGCAGCAGCTACCGGTGTCTTTTCGGTTGCACTCGGGCGCTAGTTTAATGCTGTAAACATACAAAGGGCGACGGACGAATCGCTTTGCTCAACGACTGTCACAACGAGTAGAACACTCCCCTGTAGTATGAAGCTGCACAATCTGCAGACCACTGCGATAACTACGCCGCCGAGCTCGGCGACCGAATCAATCCAAGTTCTATTTTGTAGCCGTCGCTCGTCAAAGTTGCATGTGCGCTGTGGCATAGGTTTGTATTACTATTCTCGTGTGCTCCTGTGTGCGTGTGCAGCATACTCAATACTCAACACATAATTTGTGTCGTCGTCTCTCTTACAAGGGAAGTCTCTTTGGTGTCAAACGCGCCGAGCTGGGTTACATTTTTTTTCTGGTTCTTCTTATCAAAACAAAGCTAAAAATGTATATCACAACCCCTATCTTTTTGATATTTTTTTTATGCCGATTTTTTAATTGTTTACTAATATCTCTTAAACGGAAAGTCCTACCACAAAATATTATTTACAAAGTTTGTAGATCATGCGATTATCTACAAAAAATGATACCATACAT
Organism: Thereva unica; assembly: GCA_949987705.1. Taxonomy (NCBI): domain Eukaryota; kingdom Metazoa; phylum Arthropoda; class Insecta; order Diptera; family Therevidae; genus Thereva; species Thereva unica. Next base: position 1,190 of record CATLJY010000651.1, read on the forward strand.
TTTCCCGTACGAATTGCCGTTCAAGAGATATCGCCGTTTTAAAGATTTAAAATATTCATATCCCCCTAATTCGCAACTTGTATAGGTCATCAGACGTTCAATAAATCCTCTGTTGGAGCAATTAAAAAATCGGTATAAACAAAATATCAAAAAGATATTGGTTGTGATATACATTTTTAGCTTTGTTTTGATAAGAAGAACCAGAAAAAAATGTAACCCAGCTCTGCGCGTTTGACACCAAAGAGACTTCCCTTGTTAGTGTGGCTCACACAACAAATTTCGTCGGGCCATTCGCCGTGGCCGAGGAGAATAGTTTCGCCGTCGGCCTTACCATGTTTACAGCATTAGTCGGAGCTTTGTCATCGCTTGAAGTGTACGTATTTTTCTCGATTTTCTAAGTGCGACAATATCACTTAAAAAGTAAATATTTTTGTGATCACTGGCTTGCTTAAGAATATTGTAATGGATTTGGATAGAGCAGGTAAGAACACACACTTTTAAAAAATTTCACTGTGTTTTTTATTGATAAGGCATTGCTATATCTCCGTTTGAAAAAACCGTTTTAAATTGTTTGAATTAATCTGCAAGATTTTCTTACTGCATCAATATTACGTAGGTTGAATACTTGATGAATGTTTTATGTGACCCCAAAAAAGGTTAATGCGACTCCTTAGAGCTAATTAGCAGGTAGGGCTTCGATGAATCACACCAGGCACAATTTAAGCCGAAGATGGAAAATAATGCAACAGATTCTCATATTTTTAGTTTTTTACCACTTCGACTAATATATGGTACAAAAAAACAGAAAACACTATTGAAAAATCCAACCCCATCACCACGATATTGTCTACCTATTCGAACCAGATTCGTAAAAGAAACTGTAGATATCGATACTGGAAAGTTAAATTGTTACAAGCGCCAAATTGACCAAAATGTTTTTATTAGATTTTATAAAAGTATTAGTCAACCTTCATTTAATAATAACAAAATTATATTTTAAAATCATAAATTGAAGCAATTATTTAAAAAAATTAATTGTTATAAGCGACATACACACAAAAAACAATCAAGTTCCGACCCAAATTTGTCTTAAGCACCAACTTAATTGTAACAAGCGCCTCAGTATGACTATTTTTGGTATAATAACAAATTCTGTAAAGTTTCATGTTGTTACATGTCCCTTATTACGCAGTGTTGGCGGTTGTAATAATTTAAGCTGGAAACAGATTGAACGTTCATAAGCGTTCATCAGCGCTGTAAAATGTCAAAAGACGTTCATAACGTCGGGTGTGAACACATTAAACGGTCATCAGAGTTCGCATGCGTTGACAAACGTCAACATATGAAAATAACGTAAATTTGTAAAACTGCATTAAAGTTCCGTGAATTTAGATTTATGATATACAAAGTGCGCGAGTTTTAATTTTCGAAAAAAGCAATTTTTAAATTAGTTGATGAGAAATGAAAAAAGGACCAAATTTATTACAATTGATTTATTTACGACAAGCTTTCAACCTTTCAACTTAAAATTTTGAACAAGACTAAAGACTATTTTCTTATGTCTATTCCTAGATGCTAGAGCTAAGAGGTAACAAAATGTTTGGTTCTCATATTTCATGGGAACGGAAATGTTCTGTTGTTATCTTCTGCAATTCATGAGAATTGCAGAATAGTAAATTTGATATAAAATTTTGTGTTGTTATCTTCTGCTTCTGTTCTGTTGTTATCTTCTGAAATTCGTGAGAATTGCAGAATAGTAAATTTGGTATAAAGTTTTGTTGCGGTGTAATGCCGTAACTCCTCCCCTCTAAGATTGGGCCGAAGGAAATGAGGACCAAAGGTGTGAAGGGCTTTGGCTGGTGGCTGGTGCCGGACTCGTAGTCGTGTTGATGATGATTCCAGGATTGTTTCCTTGCGAAGTTCTTTTCCACTTAAATATATGGTTCCCGGATTTAGTTGCTCCGTAGATGATGAGGAAGATGACTAATACTCCTGTCAAGATGTACATGTAGGAATTTGAACTTCTGGTTTGTTTGTCAAGCAGGTGAATTATTTTAGTATTCTCCATTGTCCAATTGTGTAGTTTGTTGAAAGTAAGCTTCTCGCTGGTCTCTGAACGATTAATTTTGTTATAAAGGGTTGAAATAATTTGTGCTGAATCCCAGAAAGTGGCGGATGTACTCGTGTATTGGATATTGTTGATTTCTATTGAGCAATTGATGAAGTGGATGAGAGATATTCCCTTTATCATCTGCATACTTGTGTCGCATGTTGAGTTCGTGGCTATTTCCCTTTTTGAAATCACTAGTAGGAAGTTGGGCTCCATTAGTAGTATTTCCTCTTCTTCCACGTCTCTTTCTGCTATCTCACAATGGGCTGGTTGGTTTTTCAAGATTTTGGTGACGCATTGGTCTAGATCGTTTGTCCTTAGTGAGCTTTGATGACAGTACCTGGTTTGCTCTATTGTTGGGCATGGCTCATCAACATACTGATACTTGTACTCACTTAGGAGTAGGAATGGAGAGGATAGTTTGATGAAATAGGTATTATTTATTGGTAGTTCTTTTAAGTGGTAAAAGGAAAAAATCTCGGGATGAAAAATTGGAATATTTACAACGAATATTATGTTTGTGGCATTATAATAGGCCTGTAATTGTAGAAGTTCGTATATATTTTCATTTGATATGATTTCAATTTTCTGTTTTCTAAAGATTTCTCTAATATAACCGAGCTCTTCGGGGTGAAGAATGTGTTTGGATATTAAATTTATTTTGGCTAGAACCATTGCTTCCGATATCTCTTTAAGGTGTTCATTCAAATGTCGATATCATAGCTTAATTGGTTGGAATATTGATGAAAATGTAACATTTCGTCGAATTTATTTATTTGGCCTGCTATTTTATTTTGAAAATTACTAATATATTTACCTACATTTGATTGTTGCTCGTTAATGTGTTGTGAGATATTATTGAATCGTTCAATCATCCCTTCATTAATTTCTATTTGTTTGATCATTTCATTGTTTAAGTTATGCTGATTGAACTTGAGAGCTTCTATTTGTTTATTTATTTCAACGCCGTCTTCATTGTCCATATTGCCGGTTATTGTTTTTATTATTGTACCTAATCCGTTTATGATCCCTCGTTTCCCTCTATAGTGTGGTTTGATCAATATAAGACTATTTTCTAACATGGTATATCTTTTCATTAGTGTTGCGATTACTGAAGAATATCTATTGTCTATATTCATTTTCCGATTAAGAAAATCTATGTTCCTGTATATGATCCCTACATTGGCTTCATACTGAGTTAGGTTTACGATATGTATTAATTTAGATTGTTCTAGTACTCTACCATTCTCCAATTTTAGAGGCAATAGACCATGATTGTTACTTAGGTCGTGTATTAGCTTCGTTAATAATTTATACTGTTCAATATGTTCTCTTAAATAATCTTCTTCTGTGTTCGGGTTCTGTGCCGTGGGAAAGGGTGTGGTCCACTGTAATGACCGTTTAATAACTCGAAAGGAGTTAATTTGGTGGTGGAATGAATTGAGTTATTGTATGTGAGTATGGCTTCGTCCATGATTTCACTAATTGGTTTTTTATTATCTTCACAGTAGATTATTCTAATTAATTCAGTTAAAGTAGAATGGAGCCTTTCGACAGGCGAATTACCTGTAGAGGTTTTTGCGCATGTGGTGTGGAGGACTACTTCGTAGTTACTAAGGAAGTTTTTGAATAAACTGGATAGAAATTCGGCACCGTTGTCGGTTACAATTTTCTTGGGTACACCGTGATGCGAGAAATAGTGTTTAAGACATTTAATGAGATTGACGCTATTTCTCCCTGCTAATAAATAAGCACTAGCAAATTTGCTAAATTTATCGATAATGGTTAAGAAGTTTTCTTTGTGTACTGAATATATGTATGTCTAAGTGAAGGATTTCAAGTGGCTTGTGGGGTGAGGGAGCTGAAATTTTAGCGGTTGTCTGTTTCGCTCATATTTGTATTTTTCACAGATTTCGCAATTATTTATTATTCGCGTTATTGCATTCTTTCTCCTCATTATTCAAATGATTAATGCGTATCGAGTTTCTTATGTCAGGTACCATTTCCAAAACGTTAGTATTAGAAATAGCGAAATTATGGATTTCTAAGAATTGGCTCGAATCTAGTGGCTGCACTTTAATAGGTTGCTCTAAGAAAAAGGGTACTTGAGCATTAGTGGGGTTTAATACTTCCATGGGGGAATACCAATTACGAGCTTGGTATATTCCTTCAGGTAAAATCAAATTATTTATCATTATTGGTTTAACGTGGATGCTGCCATTTTTGACGTCGACTGGTAAGTTAACGACCATTTTACTGTAAGGAGGGACAAAATATAGTTTGGACCTGAAATTCGGTTTATAAATTAAGGGAATTGTTACTCTGTCTGTTGATAAAGTGGATGTTTTAAAATCTAATTTAATTCCCAATTGTTTCATCATTTGTAGTCCAATAAGTCCATCAAAATAATTGTCAAACTTAAATAAGAGGAATTGCAAATTTTCCTTAGTTTTAAATTCTTGAAGCCCATTGAGAGTAATTTGCTTATTTAGTAAATGCGTTTTAAAAACGGTTTTTATCTCGATTGGCTTTATGGTTTCTATGCAAGAAGAATTGACGAGATCTTCTCTAATAAATGACATGTTGCTGCCACTATCTATTAAAAATTTCAAAGAGGTATTATTGCCAGATTTTATGTGTATGTATGGTAAGAGAAAAGATTGATGACTATTAAGCTCTAAATAGCCAATTTGCTCTTTTGTCGACCCCAACGGTTCTCTAATACCTGCTAGAAATGTGTTCAAACACATCTCCTCATATAAAGATTGCTTGGATGAAATTACGTTTACATCGTTTTCGTGTACTTTAATATGGTTGACCATGGTAGACAAAATATCGATAATTTTTGAATAAAATCTTTCAACCGTGTCTTGGTTTTGTCGTAATAAACGGAGGTCACGAATCAAACTTGTTTCATTTCTTTTATCACTATAATGAATGATTAGGTTATTTTTAATACTATCGCAGTAAACCGCCGTTCCGTACATATTCAACACTTCGTTGGCATCGCCTACGATTTTGTTTCTTATAGCCCTAAAGATTAATTTCGCGTAACTACTTCCGGAAATATTGATCATAACACTTATAATCTCTTCTACATTGCTTATAAGGTCGTAAAGTGTCCTCGGATTTCCGTCAAAGGTCGGCAGATCTTTCACTGCATCCGGGATCCTGAGGCTATCAAAAATCCCCTTTACATCAACTGAACCTGAATTTGGATTCATTATTGACGAACTATATTCCGCGTTTCCTACTTTAAAATTCACTGGTTTTATTTCACTTAAATCGATATACGAACCAATTAATTTTTTTGTTAGCCCCGATTTCGTTTTTATCTTCAATTTCTAATAAATTTAATTCACTTAAATCGAAATCAATGGTTTTTTCACCAGCTATATGTCTATTTTCAATTTCGAGTTTCACTAAGTTATAATTCGAAAAATCACCGTAAGCCGCGGTGTTATTAGAATCAATTGAGTCTGTTCTTTCGGTAGAAGTAGAGTTATCTTTAGAAAAATTACCGTAATCCGCGGTACTATCCTCTAGTTTATTTAATTCCAATTCTTTATCACTTTGATTGTTGTAAAAGGTATTTTTAAAGGGAAATTTGAATGGTTTAGATTTGGAGAATTTGGGCATAGGGAAAATGAGTTTTATATATCAATAAATGGACTTACCATGCCAAAACAATAAAATTTATTATCTGCATTCCTTAGAATTTACTGATGTCGATGGCTGCTTGGTGCGTTGCTTAGGTTCCGGCTGAAGAATGAAAATCCACCAATCGATATTCCTTCGATTGTGCCGAACGAAAAATTTTTTTTTCAGGAAACCACTGTTTAATGAATACACTCACGAACTGGATTCCTTTTTTTTGGAATCCCACTCGACTGCGCCAGTTTTAATTTTCGAAAAAAGCAATTTTTAAATTAGTTGATGAGAAATGAAAAAAGGACCAAATTTATTACAATTGATTTATTTACGACAAGCTTTCAACCTTTCAACTTAAAATTTTGAACAAGACTAAAGACTATTTTCTTATGTCTATTCCTAGATGCTAGAGCTAAGAGGTAACAAAATGTTTGGTTCTCATATTTCATGGGAACGGAAATGTTCTGTTGTTATCTTCTGCAATTCATGAGAATTGCAGAATAGTAAATTTGATATAAAATTTTGTGTTGTTATCTTCTGCTTCTGTTCTGTTGTTATCTTCTGAAATTCGTGAGAATTGCAGAATAGTAAATTTGGTATAAAGTTTTGTTGCGGTGTAATGCCGTAACTCGCGCAAGCTAGTGATAATTAAGAAAAATACAGCAAGAACACTAAAATTAGCTTTGAAGTGAAGTGAAGTGTATCAAAAATTCGCAAGCCAACTTCTTATCACCGCTTTCGAACATTGAATTTCCTAAATTGCCAAAGAAAACTCTTATTATAAAATGAATTCTCGTAGGGGGTTACATCGTTTACGTTTATTGTACAATCTCTATAAAGTATATAAGCATTTAAGAGAAAACGAGAGAAAAATGGTAAATCGTACCTGTTGGGTTCGAGAAATCTATTTATTAAGAGACTGGGAGGGATATTTTGCAACGACATTCTTAGAAATGAAGGAGGTAGATTCGCAAGAATTTTTAAAAAATACAAGAATGTCGAGGTCAATTTATGATTTATTTGTGAATCTGATGACAGAGTATGTTAAAAAGCATTCACCTAGACCACCAATTACCTCTGAATGTCGGTTGGCAGTAACTTTAACGTAAGTAAATGTAAACTTTACAATTACAATTCAATTAAATCAAATTTATATAAACTTCATTCTAGATATCTCTCTCAAGGAGTATCAATGCAGTATTTAGCTTGGACCTTCAAAATGGGAAAGAGTACTGTACGCGAAATTATTCTTGAAACATGCGAATTAATTTGGACCGTTCTGGCACCTTTCTATGTAAGGAACCCTGCGCACGATGATTACTTACAGATAGCGGAAGACTTTGCTCTTTTGTGGGATATGCCGCACTGCATAGGAGCCATTGATGGAAAACATGTCAACATTATATGTCCACCAAAAAGCGGATCGCAGTACTTCAATTACAAAAAGAGTTTTAGCATCGTCCTTATGGCGGTTTGTGATGCAAATTACTGCTTTACGCATGTTGACGTAGGAAGTTTCGGCAGCCAAAGTGATGGAGGTAATTATTTATAAATACAGTATCCTTAGTTAAATAAAATTCATAAATTTCCGAAGGTATTTTCAGAAAATGTAAATTCGGGTCTCAGTTTTTTGACGGTCAGCTGCCAATTCCTCGAGACAGTAACTTACCCAAAACAACTATAAATTTTCCATACTATCTTGTTGGAAACGCTGCCTTCCCCCTGAAAAAAAATCTTATGCGGCCATTTCCAGGAAAGCACTTGAGCACTAACAAAGCTATATTCAATTATAGATTATCACGAGCACGCAGAACGATTGAAAATGCTTTTGGCATCCTCGTCGCTCGCTGGAGAGTACTTACAACCACTTTAAACTGCCACCCTAAAAACGCAGAAAAAATTGTTTTAGCGTGCATTACTTTGCACAATTTTATTAAAATGAATGAGAAGCGGTCGCCTGAAACAGCAAACCAATACTGCCCAGAAGGTTTTACAGATTGGGAAAATTCCCAACAAGAATGGCAGCCAGGTGCCTGGAGAACCGAAGCCCACACAACAAGCATGACCGAACTCACTTCATGTGGATCCAATCGTCCAAGTAGAGATGCATACAACTTAAGAGATGTTCTCGCGCACTACTTTGCCAACGAAGGATCTGTTCACTTCCAGTATAACAAAATATAATAGTAATTTGGAAAATAAACAAGGTATTGATTAACCATTTTTATATTAAATAAAAAATTAAACTTCATTTCTTTTTCAGGTACAAACATTGAATATAACAATATTAGAAAAATGATCTCAAGATGTTGATCAGGCAAAAGACAAACCATATGAAATGAGTAGTAATATTGCTCTGAAAATCATTTGTGATATTATGAATAATATCAATAAAATAATAAATAATTCAATGTAATATAAATAAATTTACATAAAATAATAAAAAAGTAGCCATTTAAATATATTTTTTTTATTTTAAATAAAAAAACTGATCAGTTCAATTCCAATATAATGGTAATGTTTCTTTATTGCAAAAGTTTTCCTTAACATTAATAAATTCTTATTATGTATTTCAGTCTTAACACTTTATGATAAAAAAATTTAAAAATTAAAAATTTCAATAACAGAAAATAGAAATTAACAAAATTAATATTTCAAAATACAAAAATAAAAATTTTCAATTACAACAAGGAATAAAATATATATACATTAACAAACATAAAAAAATTCAAAATTATAAAAAATAAATAGCTTCAATTTCAACAACAAAAATGTAAAAATCATGAGCGCAAATTCTTTTTCACCTTTGTTAAATATGTTAAGATATATAGTCTTGCATCTTCCTGTGCTTCAACTGGTAAGTCGTCTAGTAGTTTGGACATGGTTTTACCAAATAATTGATTCACTCCTTCTTCACTTTCATTACCACCAAATTGTGTCAAAATTGATTCGAATTTTGACTCTATTTTGTCTAGCTTCTCAATTTTCTTTCTTTTCATTGATGGTAAGACGGGTAATGTATCCGGTTCAAATTCAATTACAACACTAAAATTAGTGTCTTCTGATTCCGAAAGCGGTTCAACTATTGTACTGTCTTCAAGGAAATCTGAATTTCCACGAGACCTGTAAATTTTCATTAAATCATTTCTGGGGTAAAACAAAAAATCATTTATTACCTGCGGCTTGTGGGCACATCTGAAAGAAATGCTAAATTTGGCATTAACTCCCATCCGGCAGTTACAATCGCCCCACTTCCTGATGGTAAGTTTTGTTTTTTAATCTCGCGCGTATAGCGATCTCTAAGAGATTTCCATCTTTTCTGACACATATCATCTAAAATTATTGGTTCATGGGTAATAATAATATTTTTTTAACTAATTGTACATACCAGATACACCTAATTTTTTCCCTATGTCGTTCCAAGTTTTGGCTTTTAATAAAGAATTCCTATAACTGCCGCTTCTTTTATCATATATAAACTTCCTACTTTTTACTTCGTCAATTAATTTTTCGTCAAAATTTATATCCTTTATTTCGCTCATTGTAAAAAGTTTTCAAAAATAATATGTTAACAACGAACAAACAGACGCTCAACACACACACTACAAGATACAAACTGTTTGAAATGTCAAAAAACGCCGAGAAGGGTTCATCAGAATGGAAAAAGAGTCAATTCCAGCGCTGATGAACGCTGATAACCGTGCAATCTGTTCACTTCAATTCGGTTGCGTGAATTCATTTCCTTTTTGACATTTCTTAGCGCTGATGAACGCTTATGAACGTTCAATCTGTTTCCAGCTTTAGAACAAATTTCTTTCAGCACGGTTTAAACTCCTTGTCTCTTATAACAATTATCAATCACGTCGTGACTCGCATAATCCTGTACCAATTTTTATTGAATTATTTACTTTTGGGAAGTATTCTAGAAATCATTTTGTTGAATTATTTCTTGGCGATAACATCGAATTCTTAAAAGTGAATAAGTAGTGATTTTTCTCACCTAAGAATTTAACTTTTTGTTTAATTATATTTTAAAAGTGCTTTAAACAGTAAGTGAATTGTGAGTTGTTCAATTTTTTTCTTTAAATTTTGGTTTGATTTATTTTGTAATATTTTGTGTAGATAATCGCCGGGAATAAAAAAATGACTTTTCAAGATGGTAATCGCATGGAAGGCGAAAAATATAAATTTGAAGAAGAAATGCAAGCATCAGACTACACTACACAAAAACTTCTTAGTGATAAAGGCGTATTAATTGAATCGGTTTGTATTTCCCCTAATATCAAATTACCTAGTAAAGTAGTGGACGTATTAAATTTACCTGAAAATTTGAAGCAAATTTTGGTTGACCTTAATACACTATCGACAAGTCAGGAAAAATCGCTAGATGTGGGCGAATTGGAAAATATAGATTCAACAACTTATACTGTTGAAAATCCTAGTATTGTAGAAGCACAGGAACAATCTGAATATAGGATTGGTTCTGAATGTGTGCGAGCTCCAACAAATAAAGCGAAAATAGCTAAATCTAAGCCAAGGGCAGTTTTAGCTGTTCCGTGCAATGATAATTGCCATAACAAATACAGGCAACAATTTAGCGAAGCTGATAGAGTTGAAATCTTTAATTCATATTGGGGCATGGATAACAACAGAAGAAAAACTTGGCTGCTTTCTTGCGTTCATCAAATTGATGTCCAAAGACGTAGGACGAATAATATTCCAGTAAAAAATTGTAACTAGAAAGTACATTATTCCATTTAATGGTAAAGAGATCCAAATACGCCTTCAGTTTTTATTGAAAACCCTGAACATTTCCAGCCGAGTAATTAATTATTTACTTGAAAAGCGATCAAATATAAATACTATTGAACTGAACCGACGTAATTCCTCCAATAACTCTGCCAAAGAATCTTTAAATGAAATTTATAAGTTTATTCAGAAACTACCTGCGGTCCCATCACATTATTGTCGAAGCAGAACCAATCGAAAATACCTACCGTGTGAATTTCAAAGTGTATCAAACGTTTACCGGATTTATCGCGAGAAAATGACGAGAAAAAATTTGCATTGCTTGAGTGAAAACACATTCAGGAATATTTTTAAAACTAATTTCAATATGTATTCACTTTCCTAAAAAAGATAAATTTATTTTGTGTTCACAAAACAAAGAATCAGATGAAGCTTTTTTAGCACACTGTGACGCAAAAGAAGCTTGCAAAAACGTATTTTTGCAAGACCAACAAAAAGCAAAAGATACTCCAACTTTCATTTGTGCCTCTTTTGACTTGCAGAAGGTCCTGAGTACTCCTCATGCAGATAGCAGGCTACTGTATTATTCAAGGAAGTATTCTTCTTATAATTTAACGGTCTACGAAAGTGCAACTCAAGATGGATTTGCATTCCTGTGGGGCGAAATTGACGGCAAAAGGGGAGCAAATGAAATTTGCTCCATTATGAACAAATATCTTAAAATCGTTGATGCTAGAGAGATCATTACAGAATTAAGTCTTTATTGCGATAGCTGCGCAGGGCAAAATAACAATATACAAATGATATCAATGATATATCATTTTATCAAATATCAGGCTAAATTTAAAAAAAAAAATTAAACTTACATTTTTGCTTCCGGGTCATTCATATATGCCGGCAGATTCAGTGCACGCAATAATAGAACGATTTGTAAGAAAGCGAATAATATGGGCTCCTTCAGAATGGCCAACTATAATAAGGAATGCACGTATCAACCCCAGGCCTTACCACGTTATACCATTATCGTATATGAGATGGAAAATAATGCAACAGATTCTCATATTTTTAGTTTTTTACCACTTCGACTAATATATGGTACAAAAAAACAGAAAACACTATTGAAAAATCCAACCCCATCACCACGATATTGTCTACCTATTCGAACCAGATTCGTAAAAGAAACTGTAGATAACTCAAGAAGAAATTGAGTATGTGAAAAATTATTTTTGGGTTGTGTAGGGGTTAGGATATCCCATAAAAAATTTTCTGTAAGATGTACTGTTAAGGAAATATAGTGGAAATCCCATTTGCACACCTTTTCTAAGATGGCGGGAAAATGGGGGCCGGGGAACCCGAAAACTTAAATTTAAACTCACATCAAACCCCCCTACACAACCCAAAACTAAAATCTTGTTCTTCATTTTGGCAATGTTAAAGTACCATTTCCATGGATTATTACTGGCATGAGACCAACTCCCAAAAAAAGACATTGCCATTGAAGTAATTGCATTGATGATTCCCGCTGTACTTGACTCTGAAAATGATTCAGATTCAGATTTGCAATGGGTCTTTGGAGACCCAGAGAGCGAACAGAACGATAAAGAAACATTGCATCATCATCATCTTAATGCAAAAATGTATATAATGGTGTTTTCAGATAAAATAATTATCAAATCATAAATTACACAAATGCAGTGTTATTACATTTTCTTACCAAAATTTTAAGTGATTATTCGTTGAAAAACAACTTTATTAGCATAAAATCAATTAAGAATTTGTAAGAAATAATACATATTAGCTACATAAATAATTTTGGCCGGCTAGATCGGCAAAATACCCTTATGTGGGCCGTAACATAAATATTCCAAGCTTTATAATTTTGGAAAAAGAGTATATGCGTATTTTATGGAGAAAAAGGTAGTTGAAGTCGAAATTTTAGTTAAAAAAAAAAACAAAATTTTTTATTCGACTCCTCATAACTGTGAAATTAGGTAGGGAACAGTCAGTTTTACAATTCTAGATAAGGAGTATTCTTTGTACCCTGCCGACTAAGCTGATAGTACCTTGTTGTTAACTGGCTAAGCCGACGCCCCGACGGGTTGTCTTATTAAGGGTACCAGGGCTATTTATGTGAAGGTTAAGTTTTTCTTGAAACGAATTACAGAATAAACATTTTCATATTCAAATATACTGCCTAGGCGCTCTATTTGAAAAGAAACCCAAAGTTTTAAAACAAAAAAAAACTTTCCCGAATATAATGCCTAGGCGTTATGTTCGGGGAAGACTGTAGGCACAGTTCATTTGGCAGCCACATACTGAAAGAGCTTGCGGATGTAGTAGCAAAGTACTTGGCACAGTTCTTGAAAGGTACAAAATGGATCTAAAGAGCAAAACAAGCCTAGTGGTCATGGGAGTAACTGGTATTTAAACCGCGCTTCTCTGCTAATTCAAGCCCACTAATCAAACCAAGCTTCAAAATTCTGTCTTATAGGCCAGTAAATTGGTCGAAAAAAGGCCTTCGTAAGGCAACATTTGTGCGACATTTATTGCAATGAGATAAATGCCGCAATGCGGTAATTACTGTACTGGGATTTGAAACCGTATATTTATGCGACATTTACGGCAAGGTATGATCCAGCAAATATAAGCAAGTTTAACAACATACGATCTAGTGAAGAAAAAATGCCTGTAATAAGGTATTTTTTAAAGAAACCTTTTATTTTTTTAATTCAATTTTGAATTTTTCAATAAACGTTTCCGATCAAGAAAAACCTCAAAATCGCAATGCAACACGATGTAAATATTGCAATGAAGGAAGACGTTTCTATCTCTTTGCGATATCTCTTTCATGTTGCAATGCAATATTTCGATTGGTCGCATTGATGTGCGGCAGCAACAACACTCTGCGTGCTTTTCAAATGGGATAATGCGATATAGGGTGGGGATGACGCCGCTTTGAATTTAAGCTCATAAAAATATATAAAATCATTTGGTAAAAAAAAATCCTGTGTGGTATTTTCCGCAAAGAAAAAGTACCTATTTATTGGATTATTACCAAAGCAACCGCTCCACTGAAATGATTGCCCTCCTACTTGCACGATAATATTTTTCCTTAAGTCTGCTCGATTAACTCTCATACCATACATAACCCTTTACGCACACACTGCGATACAAGTTTTTGTTATAAATAGAAACATCACATACTAATAGTACGAAAGATCATTAGTAAACTTGGTTTTTCCACATGAAAAAAATTAGGTTATGTTTATAATGGGCCCCCTAGACCATCAATAATATTGTGCAATATATTGATTTGCGCAATATTATTGTCGGTATGTGGGTGATATTGATGGATTGTTTGGTGCAAAAAAGGAAACCGTCAATATTTTTCTCAATATTATTGATAGTCCAGAGGCCACTTAAGAGCTATATTGTAAGATCGAAATTGCTGCCATTTTACACAGCAGTTTTGCGATTGCGTAATTTTACATGTAAAGCAGTCAAAGATATCTGATTTCATACAGCACCTAGTGACTTTGAACAAACTAAAGCCAGTTATCTTTACAATTTTTTGGTGTGTATTCCTATTCATTATTCCTGTGAATTCTGTATTAGCATTTACGTGCCCCGAAATAAGAGGACAACTCTACTCTGAGAAAAAATAACCTCCAGCAATATCTCCTTTTTGAATAATTTAGTCCAGCAGTTATGTTAAGCGCCCGAGGAAAATATTCGGTCAATGTCTTTGTTTAGTATTCCCATACCTTCGAGACTGGATTGTTAACCTGGGTATGTGTGCCGGAGTAACACATTAAATTTACAATTTAAATAGCTTTGAACGACAAAATGAGTACCCCAGGGGATAAATTTCCTGGAAAGCAAAGTTTTATTGCATTTAAATTCAGATTAAGGGGAAAATTTTGCCACAATTCCTGCTTTAAACACCTGCCATGTAGAAGACATTAACGTAAGCATGATTTAAATCAAAAAATGTGCCTCTCTGCTATTTTTTAGCGGGTATCATAAATTTAAGAAAACGTTTTGATGCAAAATTTTACCGTTATTTAAAATATACAAACATATTCTTTCGCTATGTATATGACACTAATTTCTCAAGTTACTTGAAATTAATTACCCCGTAGGTTGCTATACAGGGATAAGATTAAGTAAAAGTTAGGGTTTTCCCGTGCCCATCCTATATATTGTGCCAACGTGGAATTACATAAATACACGGGTAAGTAAAGGCGCCGGCTCCTTCTACCCCTTAATGTGGGGAGACAATTGACACTGAACAGCTGTTTTGACCACACACGTGCAAAAAATGTTGCAAGGAACGACGGTGGGTGTTACATGAAACTGTCAATTTGCTAGCCTGTTCTTCCATCGACCAGGGTCCAATGATGGTCGACATAATTCTGGGAATGTCCTTTCGGGTGAAAATAAGCAGGTCGCATGATCTCTGCTTGTAGTAGTTAGGCCAAGAATTTCTAGTTTTGGCGCCTGATGCTGAACTTTTCCACTTTGAACTTGTAATAGAAACCAACTATCTGGTGATATCCTCCTTCGCTGCTTCTATAAGTTATCCACTGGTGTCTGCAATATAAATACTAGATTACATTAGTCTCATAAACATCCATGGGCCCACGGAAGACAAAACGGATAAAAAATAGGGATTCTACAAAGAGCTACCAAACACCATGGCCAGTTTCACTCGAGCATACAGCCAACCAACAAAAATCTACTGAAAACGCCATTTGTATAGAAGAGGGTGAGAGAGAGGATTATATTTTGAACCAACTCTCACTAGATTTTCGAGTCAACTTTTTGACAGCTGTGTGGTTATTGTTGTTTTTCTATGGGTGGAAGAAAAAAGAGATAAATAGTAGTGTAGAAGCATCGTCCTACTACTTCCGGTCTTACTTAGCTAAGGAGACTTGTGTGTTACGAAAACATAGTCGACTGAGGCTAAGTAAAAAATAAAAATATATTTTTCCATTTTGACATTTAAGTTTTGTCCAAATAGTTTTATGTAATATCGAGGAATAAAAGGAGTACATAAGCTAATTCAAAGTCGGTGTTAAAAATATAAAAATAAGAATGAATAAAAATAAACTTATGTGTATAATTTAAAAGTGTAATATAACAGTTAAAAATATAAAAATAAAAAGTTAGTATTGCAATTTAAAAAACCACATATTAATTGGAAACGATAATTGGTGACCCCGGAAAAGAACCTGGAGAATAGAGAAGAGGAGAACCTGTAGAATAGTGAAGAGGAATATTAAGAAGTTAGGAACCAGAAGAGGTTGCTAAAAATACAAATTTGACAATTAAGCAAAAATTTTTAAGATAAATGAATTATTCTTGGAGCGAATTAAAATTTAATTATCTATAATATAAAAATAAGTCGGGTTTTCCTTCCTGACGCTATAATTTTAGAACGCACGATCCGATGCCCCGATGTCGATGTTGTTTCTCGATGCCCCGATGTCAAAGTCGCAGTAGTAATGGTTGGAAGTCGGTGGACTAAAAATATCGGGGGTAGGTTGTGGCAGTTCCTTCCTTCCCCGACTAGAGCTGCTGTTCGACATTGCACTCTATACGAAGAAAATAGATTGTCGACAGTATAAAGGACCTTTCCTGAGACTCTAGTCTTTCACATAAAAAAAAAAAAAAAAAAAATACGGTTTTGCATTCGTTGAAAAGGTCTCGGGCTCCGTGAGGTTTATAGAAAAAAAAATTTCAACAGAAAAGCAGGCGTTTGGTCCATAGCAGCCATCTCAAGAGGGCGGATTACCATGTTCTTTACAACCCCTCGACATGGATATCAAATGAAAGGGTATGGTAAGTAGAACACCAAAGGCAATATAGTATACTCAATATATCGTTTGGTCCATGGCAGTCATCTCAAGAGAGCAGATGACCATTTTCTTCACAACTCCTTCGAAATGGATATCCAATGAAAGAGTATGATAAGTAGAACAATATAAGCAATTAGTATACTCAATATATCGCTTGGTCCATAGCGGCCACCTCAAGAATGCAGATTACCATTTTTTCACAACACCTTCGACATGGGTATCAAATGAAAGAGTATGATAAGTAGAACACTATAGGCAATATAGTACACTCAATATATCGTTTGGTCCATGGCGATCATCTCAAGCGGGCGGATTACCATTTTTTTCACAACCCCTTCGAGATGGGTATCAAATGAGAGAGTATGATAAGTAGAACACATAAGCAATATAGTATACTCAATATATCGTTTGGTCCATAGCGGCCATCTCCAGAGGTTGGATTACCATTATCTTCACACCCCTCGATATGGATTTCAAATGAAAGGGTATGATAAGTAGAACACCATAAGCAATATAGTATTCTCAATATATCGTTTGGTCCATGGCGGTCACTCAAGAGGGAGGATGATCATTTTCTTCACTACCCCTTCGACATTGGTATCAAATGAAAGGGCATTATAAGAAGAATGCCATAGACTATGTCTTTAGATTCATGGCGGCCATCTCAAGAGGGCGGATTACCATTTTCTTCACAACACCCGGGACACCATAAGCAATATAGTATTCTCAATCTATAATTTGGTCCATGGCGGCTATCTCAAAAGGGCGGTTTACCATTTTCTTCACAACCCCTTCTAAATGGGTATCAAATGAAAGAGTATGATAAGTAGAGCAATATAAGCAATATAGTATACTCAATATATCGTTTGGTCCATAGCGGCCATCTCGAGAGGGCGGATTACCATTTTCTTCACAACCCCTACGACATGGGTATCAAATGAAAGAGTATGATAAGTAGAACACCATAAGCAATATAGTATACTCAATATATCGTTTGGTACATGGCGGTCATCTCAAGAGGGCGGATTACCATTTTCTTCACAACCCGTTCGAGATGAGTATCAAATGAGAGAGTATCATAAGTAGAAGACCATATGCAATATAGTACACTCAATATATCGTTTGGTCCATAGCGGCCATCTCAAGAGGGCGGATTAATATTTTCTTCACAACCCCTTCGACATGGGTATCAAATGAAAGAGTATGATAAGTAGAACACCATAGGCAATATAGTATACTCAATATATCATTTGGTCCATGGCGGCCATCTCCCAAATTCAATTTTGCCAGATTTGTTCTTTTTTCACTATAGCTTTCTCCTATCGCAGACTGTGTCCCCATAATCTTATTTTATTGAAAGGCGTTGCAACGCACGCAGGTTTTTGCTAGTATACTATTATAATACATATTTGACATTTATTATAAAGTTTCAGGAAATTTAGCGATTTTTATTTTGATTTGAGCGAAGTGAATGTTCATTTCAGTTAATTTTTCTCTTTGTGTGGTTTAATAAAATTAAAGATTTATTTTACGGTTTCTCTGTCTGTGTAGATAAAATTAAGAATTTTACTCTGTTACGGCTAGGAATTATTTTGTCTTATCGTTGTTGGTTTTTCTCATTTTGTTCCTTTCGTGTTGTTAAATAGAAGGACAGAGTTATTTGGACAATTCCTTTGTGGTTGATATGGACGAGTCGTTGACCAGAGTCGTTGGCTGCCGAGTCGACGCAGAGTCCGGGCAGAGGTTGACGTGGCCTCCACGGCAAGGTTAAACCTGCCAGAATTCCAGCAAAGTGACCGCTGGGTTCTACCAGGCTGACGCACAGTTCGGGCTGAACAAAATCACGTCCGACAAGACAAAACTGTCACACATTGTGTCAACGCTGCCCACAGAAGCCGCGAGGATTCTTCTACCCGCCTTCCCGGACCTCATCGCCGCCATCTATGCTGATGCTAAGAGGTTGCTGCTCGAGCGATACGGGTTATCAACGAGGAACCGCCTCGAGCAGCTGCTGGCGGCGCATGAGCCCGGTGATAGAAACCCCTCCGATTTTTGAAGGGGCTTACAGAGTCTGGTTGGGGACAGGCTTGGCGAGAGCGAGGGAATCATCAGGGGTCTTGGGGAACGGCGTCTTCCCAAAGACATACAGGTGGTGCTCGCTGCGTCCTCAGACCAGACTCCGGGCCAATTGTCTAAATTGGCAGACAAAGTGTCGTAGGTGACATCTCACCAACCAACACAAGCTCAGGTGTCGGAGGTGAGAAACTCGTCGTCCCTGGAGCGGGCCGTGCAGTCTCTCCAACGCAAGGTGCAGCATTTGCGGGCACTTGTGTTGAGGAGAGGGCAAGGCCAGGGCCAGGAGATGGCGAGAGGATCTGCTGGTCCACGACAATGGGGCCGCCCCCCGTTCAACAACCGAAGGCTCCATTAGCGGGGACCAGGAATCCCACTAATCAAGGCGCGGTCCCTAAAGCCTCCGCCGCGCAAGCACTGCCGGGAACGCTCTGCTACTGCCACTACCGCTACGGTAGTGGGGCAGAGCGGTGCACCCCTCCTTACGCGTTCAAAGGTCAGGGCTCAACAGCCAAGAAAGACCGGAGGACAAAGGGCCCCAGCAACTCAAAAAATTAAAATGGCGGGGAGTCGCCACATTTGCGGGCGTCTCTCAGCAGAGACGCTCGTGTCGATTATATGTCCGCGACCCGCATAACCAAATCGATTTTTTAATCGATTCTGGTGCGGAAATATTCTTAGTTCCAGCGCCTACTTTTAGGGTACAAACAACATGCACTAATTTACTTCTGCGAGCCGCTAATGGATCCACGATCCACAGTTTTGGCATGAAGTTGTTGGAACTGAACCTCGGCCTTCGTCGACGCTTCATCAACAATTTCATAATCGTCAACACTAACAAAGCTATACTCGGTGCGGACTTCCTCACGAAGTTCGAACTCATACTCGATTTTAAACATCGATAATTAGTTGACTCACAGACCAGTCTTCGGACTGATATCTGTGCAACTGGTGAGTATATGAACGAGAGCTTTGAGTGCCAACATCTTGGCAAGTATAAAAACTGTTAACGAAGTACGCTTCATTAACACAACAACCTAATTTTAACCTACCGGTTAAACACAATGTGCAACATCACATTGTTACAAATGGGCAATTACCTTTCGTTACCGCTCGTAGACTTCATCCATCCTTCATTTATGTCTACCTAGACGATATACTTATCGCTAGTAAATCCGAGGATGAGCATCTCACTCACCTCGAAGAACTGTTTAAACGCCTTGATAACTTTAAGTTAACCATAAAGTTATCAAAATGCGTTTTTGGAGTCAGTGAGATTATGTTTTGGGGCATAGTATCGGCAAGGATGGAACGTGTCCAAGCAATTATTGACCTCACAACTCCAACAACAGTTAAACAAATTCAAAATTTTTTAGGAATGATGAACTTTTATCACCGATTTATTCCTAAACTAGCACAAATGTTAGTGCCAATTAATGAACATTTGAGGAAACTCCTCAATTGTCCATCAACAACAAAAAATAAGGAACAGCTTCCTTGGCCCGCAGAATGTGAACAAGTATTCCTCGACGTGAAAGCCACAATGGCAGCAGCAATTATGCTGATACACCCACTAGAGGATGCTAAATATAGCATCACAACTGATGCTTCCGATTTTGCGATCGGAGCTGTGTTGGAACAATTTAACGGTCACAGATGACAACCATTAGCTTTCTTCTCTAAGAAGTTGTCATCTGCTGAACGAATTTATTCTGCATTTGATCGTGAACTACTCGCAATTTTTGCAGCAATAAAACATTTTCGGTACTTTGTTGAAGGAAGAAATTTTGTGGTCTACACTGACCATAAACCTTTAATACATGCCCTTCACACAACAACCGAAAGATCTCTCCGCCAAAGAAGACACCTGAGCCTAATTTCCCAGTTCACAACAGACATCAGATATGTCTCTGGGAAACAGAACATTGTCGCGGATTATTTATCTCGCTCATTAGCGGCCGACAACGTTGACACAATTACCTTCGATTTGCCACATCTGGCGAAAGCACAAGAAGGTGATAAAGAGTTACAACGGCTCCAAGAGCATCCCAGTAGTAGCTCAATGGTAAAACTAATACTCACACCAATCCCTTTCACAACTCCCCAGTAGGGAATGGAAGTACTTCAAAAAGTACTTCTAGAAGTACTTCTGCAGAAGCAGTTCAGTACTTCCACCCAGTACAAAAAAGACATTACATTAACACGGCGATGGCCTAGGCCGGGAAGTACTTCTTTTTTCCCTTCCTTAGAATGTGTTGAAGAAGTACTTACTCGACATTTCATTTAGAAGTACTTCCACCCAATACAAGAAAGACATTACATTAACACGGCGATGGCCTAGGCGGGAAGTACTTCCTTTTCTCCTTCCATAGAAGGTGTTGAAGAAGTACTTACTCGACATTTCATTTAGAAGTACGTATATTCCATGAATTTTTTCAAAACATTTCTCTGGACCGGAAATGCTAATGACCTATTTTTTCATACCTGCTTTTATTGCTGTTGTGATGTCCTGTCGGTTTCGTCTTTGAGTTCCTTTCGTCCTCATGGTTTCCACGCCTATTTGTTGGCCTTCAATAAAACTTTTGTATTCCTATGCTGATGCTGCCAATTTTGCTAATCACTTCTTGTGATTTACATATTCCAATAATTTTTGTTATTCACTAGTCGGATGGGGTTTTCCCTTATAGTACAGTCAAAATAGACGGAAAGAGTTCAAATTGTTGATAACTCTGAATTTGCTGAAAAATGGCAGAGCCCTTAAAAAATATCATTATAAAAACTGATATGTTTACCTTTTGATCTTGAATAAAAATATTTCAAACTGGACATTTTATTTATAATGATGTTTTTAAGGGCTCATCCAATTTTCAGCAACTTCCGAATTAACTGGCAGTAAAATATCTATTTTGACTGGACTATGAATTTATACATTGATTAACAACACGCTCCGCTTTTTAGACGTAAAACGACGTGACTGAGATGATTTAATAAAGAAAACGACCAGCTACGAAGTTTTTGAAGGTGCTTTTTGCGTGAAATCAAACCCATGGTCACCAAACCCATTCTTCACTGCATTACTAAGAAGTACTTACAGAAGTACTTCTTTGGTAGTTAAGAAAACACTAAATAAAGAAGTACTTCCAAATCTACTTCCAGGGTAAGTACTTGCGATTTTCCCTACTGGGTCATGAAGTTTGGTGTGAGATTAGCACGGGTACATTACGCCAATATATACTTTCATCATTAAGGAAATTAGCATTCAATGCTGAGCATAGCTTGTCGCATCCAGGCATAAGCGCCACAAGGCAAACTATCACTAAAAAATATTTTTGGCCAGAGATCAACAAAGACTGTAACAACTGGTCTAGATCCTGTATAGGTTGCCAAAAATCTAAAGTTTCGAGACACATCAAATCTCCGCATGAAGCTTTTAATTTACCGAATAATAGATTCGAACATATCAATATGTATATTGTGGGATCATTACCCCCACCTCGAGGGTATTTATATATCTTAACAATCGTAGACCGATTTACGAGATGGCCTGAAGCATATCCAATTAGGGACTTTCAGCTTCTACGGTGGCCAAACATTTTGTCACCGAGTATGTGTATGTCCCAAGATTTGGCGCACCACTTTAAATTACAACAGATCAAGGGTCGCAATTTGAATCAAAATTATTCAATGAAGTCACAAGACTTCTAGGTACACATAGAATATGTACTACCGCCTACCATCCACAAGCAAACGGGATGGTGGAGCGGTTCCATAGAGTACTGAAAGCGGCCTTAATGGCAAGGGACAACACTACTCATTGGAGTGAGGATTTGCCCTTTGTCTTATTAGGTATTCGCTCGGCAATTAAAACCGATTTACAATGCTCACCAGCAGAGCTTGTCTATGGACAGAATCTGAGGCTTCCCAATTCAATTTCCATCCGATAGAGCACTAAAAATTTTTAACACGTCTTCGCGCACACATGAAAGGTCTGTCGGCAACACAGCCCGACAGTCAGTTCAGAATGATGTGTATGTGCCGAACGCCTTAGAAAACGCGGAGTACAGCTGGTGACATATCCCAGCCGTACATGCATTGCATTCAGAGGCTCCATGAAATCCGGCGAATTTCGTCTGACATATAATTACATGGTTTGCGTTCCGTGCCGGCTGTCACACATAGCCCGAAAATCTAAGTAACGTGTTCATGTGTTTGTGTGCTTATGCTTGTGTGTGCTATCTCGAATGCGGCAATGCAGAAAAAGTTGAAAGTAGCCCGACCTTTGCGTGGCATGCCTTCCACTCACGGGATATTCCGTCAGCTCGCATTTGAATACACACACTTCTACATTATCTGTCAACGAATGCAATGCATGTACGGCTTGGATATGTCACCAGCTTACGTTTTCATACGTACCGATCGTGTTGGGCGGCCTTTTGAAACACCATACAAAGGGCCATTCAAGGTAATCAAAAGATTACGTAAACATTTTGTCGTCAAATTAAATGGCACAAATACGTCGATAGCTCTTGACAGACTGAAACCTGCTTTTGAGTGTGACCGAGACGTTGAAGCAGCATCACTTCGCTTAATTCAAGTCGGTGTTAAAAATATAAAAATAAGAATGAATAAAAATAAACTTATGTGTATAATTTAAAAGTGTAATATAACAGTTAATTTTTTTTTTTTATTTAATGTATAAAACTATTTACAATCGGCTACTAAGCCATAATTAAATTGTTTGTACGAGTATATCACGGTGGGTACTGTTTCTATGAACATTCTCCATTATTTAATTGCCACAGGATTCAGCTTCTGTTGTCTAAGTTCAGGATGTGCCATCGTTTCAGGCGTGTTGTGTCCCTTTCTCCGTTCATTAGGTTTTTAGCAAGTTGATTGGTATGATCTTTTAATCTGTTTTTGTACTTGACACAGCGATTTTTTACTTCTTCTTTTATTGTTGGTAATTGAAGATAGTTGTGTATCTCGACATTTTTGGTAAACCAAGGGGCACGGGTAAATGACCTTAGTATTTGATTTTGGAATCTTTGCAGTATTTCTAAGTTAGAATTTGAAGCAGACCCCCACAGTTCTATGCCGTAGGTCCATATTGGTTTGGTTATGGATTTGTATATTAAAATTTTATTGTTTAATGACAACGAGGATTTATTTCCAATTAACCAGTATAAGGTTTTATATTGTATATGTAATTCAGTTCTTTTCGCCTTTATGTGATGTGACCATGTAAGGCTTACATTACAAATTTTTCCTCAGTAATTTTATGGCTTACATTGTAAGCCTTCTGTCAAGATGTAATCCAAGATACTTGACGCAAGCTTCTTTTGGCAGTGGATTACCTTCCATGGAGACTGATGCACAGTCGCCTTTCCTGAGAGTAAACGTGATGTGGTTTGATTTGTTGGTGCTGCACTTTATCCTCAACCTTTTCATCCATAGGTCAATTTTGTTTGTCTGCAATATCTGTGATGCTCTAATGGGATCTTCGTTACTGACCAAACAAGCCGTATCATCAGCATATGTTGCCGTTTCAACACCTTCAGTTATTGGCAAATCTGATGTGAAAATCGAGTAAAGAACTGGCCCTATTACAGATCCTTGTGGTAGCAGTTTGGAAGCAAAGTTTTAAGTTTATATAAAAGTCCGTTGTGCCATACTTTATCAAATGCTTGTTGTATATCTAAGAATACTGCAGAGCAGTATTCTTTGTTTTCCAGAGTTTTCTTGATTTGATGTACCACTCTATGTGTTTGCTCTATAGTAGAATGTTGTTTTCGGAAACCGAATTGATGTTCTGGGATTATGTTGTTTTCCTCTAGTATTGGCTTTAGTCTGTCTAGGAAAATTTTTTCAAACACTTTTGAGATGGTTGGAAGAAGACTGATAGGCCTATATGAGCTCACATCAGTGGGCAATTTCCCTGGCTTTGCTATCATACATATTTGTGATGTTTTCCATAATTTGGGATAATAGTGGGACCTTAGGTTGGCATTGTAGATCATAGTCAAGAATACTATGGCTTTTCTCGGCAAGTTTTTTAAAATTTCTCCAGTTATTAGGTCGAAGCCTGGGGCTTTTTTATTTTCTAGGTGTCGTATTATTCTGGCAGTTTCCCTTGCTGTTACTAGTTTTATGGGTGGAGATAATTGTTGGTCGCTATTGATTAATTTCTCCACTTCTGCTTCGAATTCCTGCATGCAGGATTCGTTTGGGGTAAACACGTTGTACAGATGTTGTGCAAACAACTCCGCCTTTTCACGACAACTCCGAGCCCATTCACCGGATGGAGTTTTAAGAGGTGGTACTGACTGTTGTGGTCTTTTGAGGTTTTTGGTAATTTTCCATAGCGAATAATTATCTTTTTTAGCGTGCGATAGCGATGGAAGATGTTCTTGGAATGATTTATTCATATTTTCAGAGATCATTAGTTTCAGTTCTCGAGCTGATCTGTTAAATGCTGCTTTGGCTGTTGCGAGTCTGCTGGTTTGCCATTGCCTTCTCAGTCTTCGTTTCTCAGTGATTTTTTCGCGAATTTCTAAGGGCATATTTAATTTTTTGTTTATATTAGGTGGTAAAGGAGTAGAGCGCCATCCTGCTTCTTGTATTTTATTGGTGATATAGAAAACCCCTTCGTCTATGTCGTTGTTGGTTTTTAAAGGGATATTCAGGTCTATTGCAGATTCAAGGAATTCTTTGAACGCAATCCAGTCTGTATTTTTATTGTATAGAGTCAATTGCCGTTTTGTATTGATTATAGTTGTGCTATAGGTTGCTATTACTGGTGAGTGGTCGGATGATCCATCGAAGCAAGAATCTATACTGACATAAAGATGAGCAGTACCCTTAGAGACGAAAAAATCTAAGAGATCGGGTGTTTTATTTCTGTCTGTTGGCCAGTACGTGGGTTCTCCTGTTGATAGTGGAACAAGTTTTAGATTATCAATGCATTTTTTCAATTCTCTGCCTCTTGTAGTTGTAAGTCTAGAGCCCCAGTAGGTGTTTTTACTGTTCCAGTCCCCACCGCTAATATATCGGTTTCCAAGTGTGTTAAAATAATTCGCAAATTTTTCCTCAGTAATTTTATGTCTTAGTGGACAGTAGACTGCACTAATATTAATTGGCCCCAGCTTATCTATCATCAATCGTTACTGTTGTTGCTTGCAGATATTCTTCTTTATATTCACTATATAGGTGATGACGTATATTATTTTTAATTATTACTGCTGATCCACCATGAGAAGTGCCGTCTATGTGGTTTGTACAATATGCGCTATAGCCAGGTAATTTAAAAGTTTTGCGTTCATTAAGATGCGTTTCAGATATTAAAATACATAATGTCTATTTTATTAGTTTTGAGCATTAGGTCAAGTTCGCCTTTATTTGGTAATAGGCCGTTTATGTTCCAGATAGCAATTCTTATAAAATCCATCACGGAAGCCTGCCAATCAGTGATGCTAACAGGTTCATTAATGTACCCATATGTTGAAGAAGTTGGTCTATCTTTTCAGTTTGTTTTGCCATAAGTACCTCCAGATATTTTGCCTCTGGCGACTCAAAACTATCCGGACTTTTACGTTCAAGTTCTCTTTTTTCTTTTTGGTTTGGCTGTGACTTTTTATGGTCATCGGGATTGATTGAATTTGCATCTCTACTCCTGCCAGGTAGTTCGGTCTGTGCCTTGAGCACCTCACTATAGAGTCTGTTGGAGTTAGAGCAGTGCTGTATTCTTGTGTTTTCATCGTCTGGTTGATACCTTTTGATATTGAGCCTATCATTTTCATTCAAAGTGGTCGTTTTTCTTCTATTTACGATATGTTTTTGTGCTTTTCTACCCATTATTTCCTTATAGACTTGACAGCCCTTAAAATATAAAAATAAAAAGTTAGTATTGCAATTTAAAAAACCACATGTTAATTGGAAACGATAGTAGAAAGGAGAATTAAGATTAAAAACAACAACACGTAGCTAAGTTGGTTGGAAAATTTGGCTCGGGTTGAAGCCCATTCGATTCATCGAACTTCAAAATGCACGGTGACAGCAGATTCTTGTTGCTTCCGAGTGGGAAAAATTGGGAGTGGTGCACAAGGGAGCGTACTTGGAGCACTCTCAAGGGAGCTGTCCTGGAGTTTTCATAAATTAAAAAAAAAAAGAAAACGGGAAATTATCTGGCAAATTTCTCAGCGTAAAATTTTTATTCTAAGTAACTCAGCGGTAGTGAATTGAAGTTATATATAAAAAAACTTTAGTTATCAAAATAAATTCTAATTCAGCTATCCCATCCAGACGACAGACACTGCTGAGTAACTTTTTGCGCTATTCTATTCAGCTAAGCGGCATTTCCGCGGAGTGCTCTGGATGCGCCCATTAGCATACTCAGTTTAAGGGGCTAATACACTCAATCGAGCAATTATAGGGTATCGCGCGCCCGCGAATATTAAGAAAACTATCCAACCAAATTAAATAATTTAAATTAGGTAGTTTTAAGAAAACATAAATCTAGCTATTCATGGTGGAAAATTTTAATATTTTTTATTAGTATATTAGTTATAATGGTTCAAAGTTCCGTACCTGCGCCCGGAAAATACACCTATTTAGGTGGAAAAATTTTAAAAATTTTTTAATGTACGATAAACTTAAATCGATTATCTAGCTATTCATGGTGGAATTTTTTTGAATTTTAGCCTTCTTTCATGAGTAAATTATGTTTTAAAAATTGTCCACAAAATTTAAGAACGAAAATTCCCTAAAATTCTTCAGTTTTAATACATCAAATTTCCGCTCCAAGCAAATCTCTGCGCTAGTTGTATTCTGTATAAAGCATTTGCGTAATCTTACACGAGATGCGTTTGTATAAGTGAGAGCTTCTGCTTCGGCTTTTGCAGGGGAAATTTCAAACCTTTTTTGTTGCAGGCATGGATGGTGATCGTATTTTCGGGAAAAAATAAAATCTGAGGAAAAATCGGTTTGTTTGGCAAGAATTTTAATGACTTGCTTGATGGTGATTTCCTTGATTTGAGAATTTAGGGATTCTTGCCTTTATCCGGTGGTCAGGTAGTGATCAATCGGTGTTTATTATCTTGGCTTTATGAAAAAACCAAGAAAATATTTTAATGGCAAATACTACCTTCATGTAATAATTAAGTTTTATGATATCCTTGTTTTTCATTATTGTCTTTTAAGCCGCATTTATTGTTTATTAGCCGCACTTGCTAAATTTCAAATCAGCAAAAGCAGCGATATAAAAATTTCACATGAAAGAAAAATTTAAATATCCAACTAAAAAGATCTATTCTCATATCCCATGACAGGAACAAGTTTGTAGAGTGCATTACTGCGACATTAATTCAATTTCCATTCATAATTATCTAACACTGGCTTCAATTTCTAGCCGGCGACACCGCAGAAGAGATTTCTTGAAAATCGCCAGAAAATTTACCTCGGGCACGCACTCATAAAGTAAAGCCCAACAAGAAATACGAATGCAGCCGAACCCCTTTATTGTGCAAAGATTTCCCCTCCGGCGGCCGTGTTGTGCACTGCAAGCAGTGCACAACAGGTAATTTTGACTGTGTTAGGAGGTTTTTGAGATTGGGTTAGTTTAATTTTGTGACTGTATTTTTTTTAAGCTTCCCTTAATATTTTGTTGTTGGAACTGAATTTAATGTTGGACTTCGTCGCTGAGTGTATTAGGGCCTTAACGGCTCTCGTTTGATACGGAGGACAAGCAGCTTTGGAAGTGGTTAGAATTTAGTTGGGGGACTGCTTTGGTAAAGCCACTCTCGGGGCTTGGAAAGAAACAGGCAATTGCAAAAGATGAACAAAACAAAAGCTTTTTGATACTGGATCGCATATCCACAGGCGCCCATGAATATTTATTTTTTAAAAAGCTTTTTTTAATGCTCCTAGAACGCTTTTGGGGAGCGTTGATAGTGAGACAGAGTCCGCTGCAGGGCAACTGTTTCCGCCCTATGTCCCATGAGGGATTAAAGCAGCGTAAAGAATGCAGTTTTGTAGGAATGGAGTCAAAAATATGACGCTGCCTCCCAAACTATAAATTGGAACCCAGAAAAATTTATGCCCTGTTGGTAAGTGAGACTTGTTTGAAACCTGAAATCCCATCTGCTTAAGTTTCACTTTCTGGTAAAGGCGTACTTTATTTTTGATGGTAATATTTGTTCGTTTCCATATGCACAACTTGAGCGAGGCGAAGGTTGCTGTTGCTGCATGGCTGCGTCCGTTTACGGATAGGTGGACACAACTCCATTGCACAACCCACAATAAACAATTGCCTTTCTTCTACATCGATATCGTACGGTATTGCGAGCGCCCCGTATTTATTGGGTAACGCCATTTGAAACTCTCGATCTTGATGTAAATCTTCTCAATTCTTTATTCAATCTCCTCCTGATATGACACTCTCCACTCCCTTGTACTCTCAATCATCTAGTTCACCTAGTATTGATGGTTTCAACTTTCGTTGTGTGGAATCTAGCGAAGTTCTCTCCAAAAACATGGAGACGATTATTAACAAAAAACTTTCGGGATATCTAGAATCTAACCAACTTTGATGGATAGAGAGAGTATGATTGCCGTGTAGATGTGCGCGCTGTTGCTCCAATATCTAACATTTTCCCGTGCTTTTCCATCCCCAAAACCAACTTCCAATATTATAAACATATACTAATTGCGGCGTTTCGTCAGAATTTCTGGAGTGCTTTGTGTTTTTCGGAGTGATTTATTCTTTTTTAAATAAATTAATATGCCTAGGTCGCAAACAAGAACAGCTGCCAGAAAAATTATTCAACCTGTCGATGAAGTTCCCGCCAAAATTAATAGGCTTGATTATGCGCCCAGCAAGTGTATCTACAGCAGTAGCGAGACACCACGCTCGATGTCGATAGCAGCCCCTGATGACAGGTTTGAGCTCTTAGAAAAGAGGCTGCTGGTGCACTTCAATCGCATGATGTAGGAACAATTTGCTGCCTTTGAGGATCGACTGATCGACTGAAGCAGCTTGAGACTCGCTTGTCTTCTCAATTTGAAGAAGTATGCAACTCTCTCAACAGCCAAGCCTGCAAACTATCGGATGATTTAGCGACTGTGCAACATGACCTTGCCGTTGTGTCTAGTGATCTGGAGGATATTCGGCGACAGTCTAGCCTTCATGATGTGGTTATCCGAGGGATTCCCTCTAGCGAAACCGACAATTCGAGACAAATTTTGAACTCCATTGCATCTACCATTCCATAGGACATGAGCTAACACCGTATGTGAATGTTTTCCGTCCACTGCAGCGGCTAAGCACTGTGTCGGCGAATGGAAACACCAAATTGAGCAGTTCCTTGATTATAGCTAAATTTCCATCAGCCAACAAGCAATTGGAGTTTAAAAAAAAACTCGTCGGCATGGGGCTATTACTTTAAAAAGTCTGATTTTGGGTTTTGCTGCGGACAGCCCAGTCTATATTAATGAGAGTCTTACATCGAAAAACATTGATATCTTTCAAACAGCTCGTAAACTGCTGAGAAGGAATCTAGTTACTTCAGTCTTCACACGCCGGGGTTTTGTCTTTGTACAACTGTAAAGGGATACACAGCCAGTAAAATTTACCTCCCTTTACCTGGAAGAAGCCATTAACTCCTCCTGCTTCATAGCTGGTACATTTTTGGGGGCAGTACATTTTTATTGTGGAGCACGCTATTATATGGATTTTAATGCCTAATCTCCAATGAGAAAACCAACCACGAACCAACCAACCAAAGAGCTGCTTCCTATTCCTTCCCATTGTAAATTGAATTATCCGTCTCTCTCGTGTTTTGGTCAACATGGGTTAACTTTTCGTATGTGTTAGTTGAACCATTTGAGTTGCCAGATGAAATTCAGCGGGCAATTTAGTACAAAAAATGTCAAAAATCAATCAAAATCAATGCATAAATGACGTTAAATTGTATTTGCAATATCCCGCCAAAAAATATGACAACAGAAAAGTCGAATCTAGTAATAATAATAACAAAACGGACATTTCTGACAATTTACATCTACAGTGATAGAAATGTGTGTGAACACATTTTGTCAGCTAATTCAGCCTACTGGTACGTGGTTGGTTCGTGGTTGGTTTTCTCATTGGAGATTAGGCATAACAGTATATTTATATTCTTAGTTAATTTTATTGTTATGATTTTTGTTTTGATTTCAATTTTGATTTTTATTTTAATTTTAAGTTTTTATAGAATTTGTTTGTATGTTATTGCCTTTCTTCATGGCTATTTTTCTTCTTCTTTATAAGTTCTTTCTTATCCTGTCTTTTATCTCTTCTTCTAATGTACTTAACAAATCTACCTTGTTTCGTACTGGTTTCTGAAGTCGTGATTGTGCTCTTTTCTTGCATTTATGTTTCACTTTGCTGATGGAGTGCACAAACAGGGAAGACTACTAAACATCCTTTGCTCCGCTTCTCTGGACTTAAGAAGTTGGACTGGAGAAGTCTGAAAAACAAAATGGATGAATTGAGATGGATGTTTGACCAAACGAAGTTACAAGTTCTGCTTGTGAGTGAGACTTGGTTAAAACCGGTAATTCCCTCCTCTTTTGTTCCCTTCATAAATTCGTGTTACATCGTGCTGACCCACAACCTTCTATATTAAAAGCCCTGTAATCTCTTGTGTATGTGTTAAGATATGGTCCGGCGTAAACGTCAAAGTGGCGGAAAAATTTGCTTATGGAGGCGGGAATTATTTCGGCGCGTTAATAATTCCAGAAAAAGCATTAAAAACAAAGTGGTGTATTAAAGTGCAGTGTATGTATAAAAAGTTGAAGTGTTTTTTATTTTTTATTATAAAGATTTTATTATTTTATTTTTAAGAGAAGTGTAAAATTATTTTTTAGGTTATGTTCGCCCGATCGCGCCCGACCCCGATGTTTTTAATAATATATTAATATATTTAATAATATATTTGTGTTTTGTGAGTAATAAGTTATTATAAAATTAAAATAAGTTAATTGTGTTTTAGAAGATATTCGTCGGATATTCGATAAGACAGAGGTGAAATCAGAGCTACATATTGGAGGAGACTCAGCTCTTTTAAGATAAGTAGCAGTTTTGTAGTTTTGAAGTATATTTTTTGCATGATTGCTTTTGGAAAATAAAGAAGTCGCTAGTTTTTAATTTAATTAGAATATTTAGAAGTTTGTTTTTATAAAACAAAAACGAAATTTTTAAAAAAACATATAATGCCTCGTCGTTGCAGTGTTCCTGGTTGAACTTCGAATTATGATAGCGCTTTAAAAAAGGGTTCACTCATTTCGACTTTCAGCTTTCCAAAAGATGAAAATCTAAAAAATCTATGGACAAAGGAAATCTATAGAAAGGATTGGGCGCCGCGATGGTGATTCAGTGGTATGTGAATTACACTTTCGTCCAAATGATTTGATACATTGGGATAGTATCAAACGAATAAATAAAACTGCCATCCCTTCAATTTTCCCAAACCAACCAGCATACCACACTGTGCCTGAACCTGTTATAAGAGGAGATCCTTCTTTACGAAGAGAACGACTCATTAACCGATATGAAGATATGGCTAATAAAGTTTTAATAGCAGATGCCATAGAATCCTTTGAAAATTTCAAAACTAACTTCTCCCAGGAACTAAATTTAGATAAATGGCGCGTTTTTCAAGCCGACACTCAAATAACTTTCTTTTTATTAGAATCTCATCCGGAATCGGGTTGTCGGTTTTCTGTTCAAATCGTTGTAAACCAAAACTTAATAGTTAAAATATTTGTTGAAAGTTTAGAGATTCCCGCGAAAGACTTAACATGGGTTTTTCCGGAAAGTTCAAAACTTTGTCTTTGGTCGCAAATTGTTAACTTATTATCGCGTTATGCTAATATCGAAAATAATAGCTTTGTTCCTGATCGGAAATATTATCTTCATAAAGCTTTTCAGTTTTTAAAGAAAGCGAACGAATGTGACGATGATTTCGAAAATGAATCCAAAATCGATATTTTATGCAATCAGGTTGACCTTCTGCTTTCAAAAAAGCCCAGATATACCCCATCTTCCATAATAATGGATTTTGTAATATACAGCCAATCTGCCGCGACCTACGAACTTTTGCGAAAATGTTTGCTCCTTCCTTGTAAAAGATATTTACAATTATTGTCATCGAAAATGCACCTGTCCTCAAATTTCAAAAATCCTAGCAACGACGAGCGCTACTTTAACATTTGTGATCACATTCGCGTAAATTTAAACGATAGAGAAAAGTACGTCGCACTTTTATTAGATGAAGTTTATTTGGGAAAACGTGGTATTGAATATAAATCTAATAACTTAGTAGGCATGGCGCAAAATAACCCTACTGAAGCAGCTAAGACCGTACTGGCTTTTATGATTAAATAGCTATTCGGTTCTTTTAAAGAAATCATTCGACTTGTCCCAGTGGTCGGCTTAACCGGGGATGAGGCGCATTCATTAACTACCGACATTATACGATTTGTGCAGCAATTAGGATTTCGCGTTTTAATTATAATTACGGATAATAATCGTATTAATCAAGCGATGTTTAAAAAACTTCGTGAAGATCGTGTAAATTATTTTCCGAATCCGAATTTCTCCGGTGAAAATATATACTTGCAGTATGATACTGTGCACATATTTAAAAACGTGCGCAACAATTGGATTAATTTAAAAAATCGTGGCAGGAATTTCCATTATCCTGACTTTAATACGGGTGAAGTTAAAAGTGCGTCTTTTGACCACATCGAACAATTATACAAAGAAGAATCGGGACTATTTGTTAAGCAAGCCTGTAAATTAAATTTTAAAACAATTTATCCGAACAATTTAGAACGGCAAAATGTTCAACTAGTCGAAAATACTTTTCACCGTACCACTATTGCCGCGTTAAAATCCAAAGTAAATATGCTTCAAACCGCGGAATTTTGTGATATAATTAGAAATTGGTGGGATACAGTAAACGTTAAAAGTCTTACTCTCGGGACTACCAAACGAAATGAATGGTCGAAACCATTCTATAATCTTTCAGATTACAGGCTTGCATTTCTCACTGAATTCTTATCGTGGATTGAAGTTTGGAGATGCTCGGCAGAAAACGGTAACAACGGAATTTTAAGTAGGGACACATTCGACGCCGTTGCTGTCACTACCAAAACTTTAATACACTTAATAAAATATTCTCTCACCGATTTAAATATCAAATATATTTTACCGGGTAAATTTCAAACGGATGATTTAGAACGCCGGTTTGGTTTGTATCGTTCATTATCGGGCTGCTCATATAGAGTTTCGTACGCAGAAATTCTAGAATCTGAAAAGAAGATTCGCGTTCATAATGTTTTTGTCCATAACAAAAAAAATTTTACAAAATTATCCCAAAATACGGGTGAAAATTCGTTAGAAGAACCGGTCGATATTTCCATTTTCGATTCGGTGTTAAATTCAGATTACTTGCAAGAAGCAAGAATTGACGAATCTTCCAATCTATATGTAGCAGGTTATGCATGTAATGCTATCGGAAAGCGGTTATCGTGTGTTACTTGTAAAAATTTAATAGTAATGGAGAAAGGAGCGGTTTCCAAAGATGAGTATTTCAACTCATTGCAACGTGGAGGCCTATCAATTCCAAATATTTATTATGCCATATGAGCAGTATTCTCCAACATATTCTTAAGGAAGAGAATTTAAAACGGGCTTTTTATGAGGCAACTAATCATAAAAGTTTATTATGTTGTCTCACGCTTCAAAGTGTTTTCGAAGAGAATTTCGACATAGATTTAAATTTTGAATGCCAGTGCAGTGTAAATTCTATAGATTTATTTGTCAAGATTTGCTTATGTCTAGCAAATATTTTGCTAAATAATTTAACTAAAACTTTGCGTGATGCGAATGAAGACGCGGAAAAAGAAAATCGCAAACTCCTAAATTTTCTATGATACGATACAAGGCTGTGAAAGTCGTTTTGTTTAATTTTTGTTGTTTACTTGTTTTTAAATATATATTTATTTTTTTATATAAAGTTATTTTTTATATTTTTATGTTTTATGTGTTGTATTATATTAATAATTATACAATACAAAGCTGTGAAAGTAATTTTGTTTAATTTTTGTTCTTTTTTAGATTATTTTACATCTTTATTTATTTTCATATATATTTCTTTTTTTATATATTTATTTTCTCGGTTTTTTTTATTTTTTATATATGTATTTGTTTTCATATTTTTATGTCTTATATGATGTATTACATTAATATATTGAAATGTATCATAATAATATATTGAATTTTCTCATTTTAGATTATGCGATTGAAGAGCCATAGAAGTTATAGCTGTTGGAGATGAAGCGATTCCGTCCTTTTTTTTATTTCTTATTATTTATTTATTTTTGTAATAAATATTTATTTATCTATTTTTATATTATTTATTTACCGCAATTATGTTTATTTATTTGAATTTTAATAATTTATTTCAATTATATTTATTTATTTGAGTTTTATATATTTATCTGAATTATAGTTATTTATTTTTATTATATTTCTTTATTTTAATTATATTTACTTACTACATTTTGTTTTAATTTGAATTCAATAAAAGTTTTATTTAAATTTTTGATTTTTTTAATTATACAACTATTTTCAATGTAATTCATAAATTTCAATTTCAAGACACCACTTTTAACCACTTTAAATTCACTTTTAATTTAATTGTCACATAAATTCAACATTTTTCTCTAAATGAACTCGGAAAAACCACCGCGAATGAAAACAAAAATGTAAACAAAAATGGTCACCTTATTAATTAACACCTTTAAAATACACATCCCTTGTTTTTATTTATTCACTCAGACTAAACACCACCACGCGCGATTTTATGCATTTTAACGAATATTTAATAGTTATAATTTACAATTTTAACAAACTTTTATTCCCTTTCTCACCACTATGAGAACATAATTGTTGCAGGTGACTTTAATGCTGATCCGCTCAAAGTCAATGCTCGTACGAATGCCCTTAGATATTTATTTGAGTCATTGGACTTGCATATTCTAAATCATCTGCCAACATTTCTAAATTTTCAAAACCCATCCTTGCTTGCTATCCTCCCTTGATATACCTGCACTGATGCAGTGCTAAAGCATCATCAAATTTCCCCTCCTATAGTTTTCTGGATCATGACCTATTATTCCTTTCCGTTCGGTTCTCTCTTCTCGTGCCCTCTGCGTCTATTTCGTATACTTTTCGTAACATCAATCCTGATCAACTGTCCGTAGCTGCCTCCACCATGCCTTGGGATACTATCTATCATACTACTTGCGTTGACACTAAAGTAAGTTTGCTGACTTTATTTACTCAATCTGTTTAGGGCTTCGATAGCCTCTTTATAAAAACTCAGTGAATGAATGAGACGTTAGAGAAAAAGACTGCATTGATAATTCAATATTTAACAATTTATTATAATCTTCTTCAATTAAACTTACTAACTAAAATTATTAATACAATTCAATCTTTCGATTTTAAATTTACAAACTTTAACTCTGCTCTTCTAATTTCGGACAGTCGTGTCTGTGGAACCTTTGGTTGTTGCAAAAGCTTTCTCCCTGTATAGTTGATATTCCTTTGAACTTGGATGGTCGTGACTGTAGATATCCCTGACTGTGGTGCGGAACCTTGCTGGAATTTAAATTGATTTATTAATTTATTTGATATTTGCATTAGCCTCAGGGCAACTAATGCAACCAAGAATTTATATTAGCTCAATGCGGCTAATATAATAAGAAATTCACATTAGCTCAGAAACGTCTAATGTGACCAAATTGAGATCGATAGATTTGATGATAGCTATTTACATTAGCCTCAGGGCAACTAATGTAACCAAGAATTTATATTAGCTCAATGCGGCTAATATAATAAGAAATTCACATTAGCTCAGAAACGTCTAATGTGACCAAGTTGAGATCGCTAGACTTCTACCTCAGAAGCGTATAGAAGATCAAGAGTGATCTGAAGCTTTTGGGCAACGCGCTCCGATATTTATTTGCTCCACTGTACTGTGAAAGTGGAACCTGGTGGGGAGCTTCGGGACTTGAAATGCGTCAGTGGAACCTGGTGGGGAACTTCAGAACTTTGTTGCAGATTGTGTTTTTTCCTTGTGTTTGTGTCGGTTGACATTTGATATGTCATCGCCGGGTAAGTTATGTTTTGTTTTGGGTTTGTAATTTTATTAGTAATGAATTTTATATATTTTTCAGGGCTCTGGTGGGAGCTTAGGAGTTATGTTGCGGTGGAGCGCTGGATTTTGCCTTTCTTGGTGTTGTCAGGTTGGTATTTTTTTGTAAGAATTATTTCTTTGTGGTGATTTGTTTTCGTTTCAGGATGGATGCTGCTGATTGTTTAATTTTGACTGGAGGAACACAGGAACTTGTTCAAGGTAAGTATGTTTGGAAATATTAATTTTATTATTTGCTGATATATATTTCTTTTAGGGAAACTAAGACTGAACATCCTCCGGGGCCTTGAAGCGTTCGCTTCAATAGAAGGCTATTGATGGATTTTTTTTATTTTTATATTTGATATATATTTTTTGATGTTATTTAATACAATACACAATTCACCTGATCTTGGTTGAATTTTATTTAATAAACAACAAGTTTGAATTCATTTGGTTGATTTAAAAATTCAGTTCTTTGGTTTGTTGTTTTTTGCTTCTTTTTCAGTCCGTTGGTGGAGTGCCCCTGCTGGAGGGGTTTCCCGGGGGTGAAGTACCACCCGGCACGTTCGTTCCTTGTTTAGGGTGAATCGTAAGATTTTCCCTTCGAACTGGGTGCGATAGGATGTTTTGGCGTTCATAATTCTTGTCCATGGTAGTGGAAGGGCCTTAATTTTCTCCCATAAGGCGGGTTCCACTATTACATCGGGCGGTGGTTGGCTACTGAGTGCACGTTTGGCTACTGAGTGCAGCTTGGCTTGTACAAGCTGAGAGTCGTTCTGCTTCCGGTCGTTATTAACGGCATCAGTGGTCGAGTTTAGAAAGATAGTTCGTTCACGGAGACTTGCGATTTCATGGGTCGATTTCTCTAAGGCTTGGCGGAGTTCATTTAGTTCTGAGTTCAATTCTTCTGGCGCATTTTTTAGTATATTTGAAAGTTTCCGTTCACGTTTCGTTGTTCCAGTATCGATAGATTGGCTAGATTTTCGAAATGGTAACTCTTGTAGTGTACCTATTCGAGGGCGAGAGTCTTCGAGTTTCTCAGTTTGACGACATAATGATTGAAAATGTACATCTTTCTTCTCTAAAAGACGTTCATTGTTTGAGTGAAGTTCAGTAAGTTGCGATTGGAGATCGGTCGGTCCTTGACGGGTTGTCGAGTAGTGGGGTTTTTCAATCGATTTGTCCTGCAGACAGGCGACAGATATTTCAATACTTGATGAATGTTTATTCCAATCCGGAGTAACGCCTGGAGTTCCATCAGCTTCACGGTTATTTGGAAGCGTTTCTGATGCTGAGCTGTGCAGCCGTTGAGAGTCCTGTTGGTGTTCCTCATTGGCCGAAAAAAGGGGATTGTCGCGTAGTTGTGACATCTCTGAATGGCATTTTGATAATTCAACGATTTGGGCTTCAAGGGACATATTTACTAGTGTTAATCGTTCTGAGTGGGTTTGTAGTTCTTGCATCATAGACTGTTGCTGCTGCTGCTTCGTTGCATCTCTTTGTGGATAAAGGTTAATCTCGGTTAAATTCCTTTCAGCCGCTGGGTGACAAGTTACATCTCGTTGGTCGATTAGAGCGTTTTTCTTCCTAGGTTTTCGTACTGCAATAGAATCCAAGACCTTGTCCGAAATGCGCTTCTTCGAGCCCCGATCGGATTTATGTTTGGACGATTTACAATTTTGGTTCAATTTATCTGTAAATCCATATGTCCTTGCCTTCGTCTTTAAGCTGATTCCATCCAGTCTTGATACCGATGTAGAAGATTTCAGTGGCGAATGATGCCCAGATGTGATTGGCTGTCCTGCGGATGGAGGGTTTTTTGATCCCGAAGTGCTTAGCGTTTTGCGAGAGACTGCTACGGAGTTGAGACTGCGATGTGATGGGAACCTCTTCAGAATCGGAGAGGCTTTCGGAGTTCCTATAGTAGTGGCGAAGTTCCTGCTGACAACCTTGCTGCTGTTGTTGTTGATGCTGTTGCCGGGGGGTTTGGTACTAGACGAAACTTTGCTTACCACTGGTGACACTAAATCTGGCAAACACTTTGGCCTTCTTAGGATTCCGCTACTGAGAGGTGTACGAATAGGTTTTGGCTTACGGAGCGGATTCTTTGCACTGGTTTCCGTTGTGGGCGTTGAATTCTGCGTGGGACTATTCTTTGGTGTTGAGTAGAGTTTTGATTGAGGATGAACAGGAGCAGCCTCGATATGCTTCTGGCGAACTAATTGCTGACTAAATCCTGGCTTGTGTGTAGACGTTAGCCGATTTCTGATGTTGGACGGACTGTCCGTGAGTGGAATGCCCTGTTGTTCACGT
The DNA here is from genome assembly GCA_949987705.1 of Thereva unica. Lineage (NCBI taxonomy): Eukaryota > Metazoa > Arthropoda > Insecta > Diptera > Therevidae > Thereva > Thereva unica. The sequence continues at coordinate 40,189 of CATLJY010000651.1, forward strand.
CTGAGTTCTGCTGTTGTGGGGACTTCTTCAACACATTGAAATTTCTGGGTTTGTTGACTGAAACTGGTTGAAGACAATATTGATGTAAAAGAGTTGATCGGGGTCGAGTTGCTGTCTTCTTTAGATGCCTCTCCACTTAATATCCAGCCAAGGATCGTATTCTGCGCGGTAGGTTGACCTTTCAGACCTCTGCGAATGTCGGGTAGGAGGAGTGATCCGTAAATATCTGCACCAAGAATGACGTCGATACGGCCTGGAAGATTAAATGTAGGATCAGCCAGCTTGAGCCCTTGTACATGATTCCACTGGGTTGACGTGATAGGTTGAGATGGCAATGGATTGGTTAAATTCTTGAACACTAACGCTGTCACATCCATCGTAAAGTTGTGTGATGGAACTACTAGAGCTGTTTCCACCATGGTCTCAGCTGTCCCAACTTCGGCTTGTCCTACTCCAAATATTGGAGCGGTGATACGCCTTTTGGGCAACGCTAATGTTTGAACGGCGTGTTCCGATATAAATGATGACTGTGAGCCTGGGTCAAGGAGTGCTCTGAACGTTCGCTGTATACCATGCGTTCCTTGCAATGTTATGAGGGCTGTATAGAGAAGGACTTCTTTATGTGATGAAGAATGCAGCGCGTTTATCTGGCCTTGCGGTATAGCAGTTTGAGCTGTAGTAGTAGAATCAAGTGAATGGAGATTCGTATGGTTCGAGCTTCCCTCAGAGTTTGTGGGATTTGGAGATGTCGGCATGGTGGGATTAACATGTAGAAGCGAATGGTGTCTTTTTTTGCAATGGATGCAGGTATGTTTACTAGGACAGGCTGAAGCATGATGTCCGCGTCCTAGGCAGTTAATACATAGACCACTATGTCGCACGATGACGTTCCTTTCGGTGAGAGGAAGCGCGATGAACTGTGGACAATTTCTCAGTGAATGGTCCGTTCCACAATGCGCACATGTAGAAATTTGATTAACGACGAATGACTGAATTTTAGAGATAGATTTGCTTTGCTGGATGCTTCTAGTTGGGTTTGATTTAGTTGAATCGATAGCCTCCAGTGTACGAAAGCGAGTTTCTAGGAATTGCTTTAGAGTGTCGAAAGAAGGTAGCTTGTTATCACTGGCGATTTGTTGTTCCCAGAGCTGCAAGGAGTCTCTAGGCAATTTCCTAGTCACGATATAAATTAACATTAGATCAAAGATATCTTGTATATCTAGATTTTGTAGATTTTGGACACTTTCCGTGGTAGTGTCGAGTAATTTTTTAACTGAATCGGCGTTTTCGCTAGCTTGGGCCTGGTTAAACAATTTATCGAGTTGAACGTGTACTAACATTCTTTTATTGTCAAACCGTTCCTTCAAAATATTCCAAGCTGTCTCATAATTGAGGTCGGTGATTGCGAAGCCTTGAATGAGTCGCGCAGCCTCACCGTGAGTACTTGCCTTCAAGTAATGTAGTTTTTCGGCATTAGACAAGTTTCTCTTATTGTGTATGAGGGCTACAAAAAGATCGTGGAATGACGTCCACTCGGCATAGTTTCCGGAAAAACTTGGTAGTGAAATACGAGGGAGTTTTAGCGAAGTATTTTCTCCTGGATCAATATTTGCGTTTGATCCAGGGGAACCCGATGGACCACAATTTTGTATAGGAGGGTTGTTTCTCGAAGCTTCTGCTGATGATATCAGGTCTTCCAATTCACCCACGTGAAGCAGGTAGACTTCCTCTGTTTCCATGAAGGTTGGTCCTGATACATAGTCAGCTACGGCTTCGATGGGTTTTTCCTCTGCAGCCGCATCTAACAAGGTAGAATGATTAATTGAAATTTGTTCCCACAACGAATTCACCCGAACAAGACGCCTTTTAAGATACTGGGTCGTCTTCCGTGTTTTCGAGTCCTTTCCGTAATTTCTGAGGGAGTTTTGTAGATCCTCGACTAATAATTCTTGCTTTTTTATAAGTTTATCCATGATTGGATTCAGCGATAGTTCGACAATAAACTCTGATTAAGACCTTGACGATGCAGGCAGTTCTCTAAGTCACATCAAAATCACTGAGTATATTTATTATACCGGAATCTTGACTATATCCGGCTCGAAGGACCAAAATGTTTAGGGCTTCGATAGCCTCTTTATAAAAACTCAGTGAATGAATGAGACGTTAGAGAAAAAGACTGCATTGATAATTCAATATTTAACAATTTATTATAATCTTCTTCAATTAAACTTACTAACTAAAATTATTAATACAATTCAATCTTTCGATTTTAAATTTACAAACTTTAACTCTGCTCTTCTAATTTCGGACAGTCGTGTCTGTGGAACCTTTGGTTGTTGCAAAAGCTTTCTCCCTGTATAGTTGATATTCCTTTGAACTTGGATGGTCGTGACTGTAGATATCCCTGACTGTGGTGCGGAACCTTGCTGGAATTTAAATTGATTTATTAATTTATTTGATATTTGCATTAGCCTCAGGGCAACTAATGCAACCAAGAATTTATATTAGCTCAATGCGGCTAATATAATAAGAAATTCACATTAGCTCAGAAACGTCTAATGTGACCAAATTGAGATCGATAGATTTGATGATAGCTATTTACATTAGCCTCAGGGCAACTAATGTAACCAAGAATTTATATTAGCTCAATGCGGCTAATATAATAAGAAATTCACATTAGCTCAGAAACGTCTAATGTGACCAAGTTGAGATCGCTAGACTTCTACCTCAGAAGCGTATAGAAGATCAAGAGTGATCTGAAGCTTTTGGGCAACGCGCTCCGATATTTATTTGCTCCACTGTACTGTGAAAGTGGAACCTGGTGGGGAGCTTCGGGACTTGAAATGCGTCAGTGGAACCTGGTGGGGAACTTCAGAACTTTGTTGCAGATTGTGTTTTTTCCTTGTGTTTGTGTCGGTTGACATTTGATATGTCATCGCCGGGTAAGTTATGTTTTGTTTTGGGTTTGTAATTTTATTAGTAATGAATTTTATATATTTTTCAGGGCTCTGGTGGGAGCTTAGGAGTTATGTTGCGGTGGAGCGCTGGATTTTGCCTTTCTTGGTGTTGTCAGGTTGGTATTTTTTTGTAAGAATTATTTCTTTGTGGTGATTTGTTTTCGTTTCAGGATGGATGCTGCTGATTGTTTAATTTTGACTGGAGGAACACAGGAACTAGTTCAAGGTAAGTATGTTTGGAAATATTAATTTTATTATTTGCTGATATATATTTCTTTTAGGGAAACTAAGACTGAACACAATCCCTGTTTGATCAATGTGTGCCGCTGGTCACAAGAAACCGCAGGCCATATTCGGCTTGTCCTTGGTTTTCTGGCGAAATCCGTGACTTGATAAGTCAGCGAGAGTGCATGTACAGGCGTTATCGCAAGACTAGGATTCTTAGATATCTTAATGCTTATAAACAGCTTCGCAACCTCGTCACTAGCAAAGTCAAATCACGAAAACGTAGTTTTTATGCACGTAAGCTTGATCCTTCTTTAAACTCCTGGTCCAACCTTCGCTCGCTGGGCATACATGCTACTGCACATTCCCCTGTTGATATCGATGTAGACCTCCTAAATGCCTCATTCATTCAATCCCCTCCTGCTTCCTCTTTCTCCCCATCTTTCCCAGTTCCTCCACTTAGTACTGATGGCTTTTACTTTCGCTGTGTGGACTCCTCGGAAGTTAATAAAATTCTCCTCTCTATTTCCTCCAACTGCATCGGTTTTATGAAATATTATTTATTATTATTATTATTTATTTATTTATGCTTAAGTACACAAGATTTCAGTCTTATTTAGTACTATACAAATTAAAAACAATTGAAAAAGGAAAATATAATATTATTTAATTTAATGACTAGAAAGAAAAAGGAAAAAAAAATACTAAAAATAAAAGAAAATGAAAAAAAAAAATTAAATTTAAATTAAAAATTTCCCAAAATAAAAATTAACAAAAAATAATAATAATAAAAGAAACAAAAAACAAGAAACAAAAAAAAAAGCCGGTGTTCGCTGTCGAGAAGATGCATACTAAGCAGCGCCGTAACTAGGCATGTGCAGGCGGTGCGGCGCACCAGGGCCCCCGGCACTGAGGGGCCCCCGCAGATTTCTTTTTTTTTAGAATTCGTTTTAAAGTATGAGCTAGAAAAGATCTTCGATAACGTTTTTATAACATTGTATAAAATTGGATCTACTTTTTTATGGAAAGGGCCCCTGGGAAACTTTTTTTTCTAGAACGCTCTTATTAGTATCTAATAGAAAATATTTTCGAGAACCCTTTTTTTTAATGACCGCTGCTTTGTTAGAGAGCTTATGATTTTATTATTTAGATGCATTAAGTAGCGATTTCATGGGATGAGCGTCAGGCATTGGGCGTAAAGTTTTTTAAAATGCAACAGACAAGTGCAGAAATATATCTTTCTCTTTCTGTTTCGTAAAAACCAGTACAAACTTGACGCTCGACGCTTGACGCCCCTATGAATAAAGGTGATGGCCCATTCACGACGCCGCGTCATACGCGGTAGGGGTTTCATGTGCGTTGACGTCCGTTGAAGGTTCATTTATAGCGTCGACTTCAAAAATGTTGGTATGTATGGATTTTTTGTATGCCCTTGCAATAAACCCATAGATATTTTTTCACAGATTCTATTAATTATTTATCAAAAATTTTCATAAAAAATAACAATTACTAGTAAAATGCAAACTTTCCTCTGTATTTTATTCTGAAATCACGATAATTCGACAGTTTGACAGTTTTGAAATTTTCAACGCCTGCTATCGCGCGAAAAGGAGAAAGAAAAGTTGAAAGTTAGTCAACTTTTGCCGTTGCCTCGACGCCGCTAACGCTGCAAAGTCGTGAATGGGATAGCTTGATTTGAATTACACGCAATCGAATATCAACGTCAAAGCGCGTCAACGTTTCGATGCGCGTAAACACGAATAAAGTCGTGATTGGGCCACCGCCTTAAGACCTTTAAGTAGAGATTTCTGCCGGATTCATCGTTGCGGATGATTCGCGCCGCACTCATGTGCGCGCATTCTTTTTGTATGAAAAATTGTACCTTTCTCAATTTTGGGAAATTTTTGGGATTTTTTTTTCTCTCTCAAAAAAAGTTGAACCAACTTCAACTTTTGTGCGGCGGATTTTAAAAATTGTCAAAAAAAATCATATGTTTTTTATGCAAATTGTCTGAAAAACTGTCAAATCATACAAAAGGTGCGGCACACTATGACAACAACAATGAATCGAAGTTCAGCTGACTCTCTTTTTGGGAAATTTGTGCGACGCGACTCATCCGAAACGATGAATCCGGCATTCATGGGAGCGTCAAGCGTCGAGCGTTAAGCTTTTACAATGCAACAGACAGAGGAAGAAATATAGTCGCTCTCTTTCTGTTGCATTGAAAACACGCTCAACGCTTGACGCCCACATGAAATTTCACCTTTAGGCACAACGCTCTTTTGTTTTAAACTTCTCGTGCTCTCGCGTTATACGAGCGACACTTAGTCCAGTCAAATTAGAGATTTGACTGAAGATAATTCCGAAGTTGCTGAAAATTGGAACAGCCGTTAAAAACATTATTATACGTAAGCTGTAGAGACTGCCACGCGATTGGGCGGCTGCAAACTTTTTTATTCAAGGTCAAAGGGTCAAAATATCAGTTTTTTGCAAATATCTGCTAAACCGTACGTCTTATCAGAAAATTGTGTTTACAACGTTTGTAGATTAGGCGATTATCTACAAAAAAGTATATTATACATTTTCTCGTAGGAATTGCCATTTCTGAGATATTGTCGTTTTAATAAGTTAAAATACTCATATTCTATCATTCCCGACTTGTAAAGGTCATCAGAAATTTAATAAATCCTTTGTTGGAGTACGCGGCTAATATTTTCAGGGGTGATTCCTGGATATATTTGGAGAAAAAAATTGTTCTACAGAGGGCGGCTATCTCCACTATCCACTAAGATACAGGGTGATTAGGGAAAAATTTTTGTTTTTTTTTTTAAATTTACTGAAATTTGAATAACTCCTAAAGTAATTATCATAAAGTAGCCTAATTAGGCTCATCTTTTAGGTAAATGTGTATTCTTTAATTTGGTGTAAAACATAGCAGCCTGAGTGACTCCGTTCAAAAAATATGTAGGCTCAAACCAATGCTATTATGCCGCAGTTGAAAGACGAGTAACTTTTTATTTGTTCACGATAAAACACGATAAAACTGCTACTACTACTACTACCTACAAAACTACCCAAAATAAACACTTATTGTATATGGAAATATTGTAGGTAATAGTTTGGTGCATCAGAAAAGCAAAAAAAAAATGTACTGTTAGTAACGAATTTTCTGAGAAAAACGAAGAAATCTGCCAGGTCTAGATTCTAAGCATTGTTTGAGCCTATATATTTTTTGAACGGAGTCACTCAGGTTACTGTGCTTTATACCAAATAAAAGAATACACATTTACCTAAAAGATGAGCCTAATTAGGCTACTCTATCATAATTACTTTAGGAGTTATTCAAATTTCAGTAAATTTAAAAAAAAAACAAAAATTTTTCCCTAATCACCCTGTATCTTAGTGGATAGTGGAGATAGCCGCCCTCTGTAGAACAATTTTTTTCTCCAAATATATCCAGGAATCACCCCTGAAAATATTAGCCGCGTACTCCAACAAAGGATTTATTAAATTTCTGATGACCTTTACAAGTCGGGAATGATAGAATATGAGAATTTAAATTATTAAAACGACAATATCTCAGAAATGGCAATTCCTACGAGAAAATGTATAATATACTTTTTTGTAGATAATCGCCTAATCTACAAACGTTGTAAACACAATTTTCTGATAAGACGTACGGTTTAGCAGATATTTGCAAAAAACTGATATTTTGACCCTTTGACCTTGAATAAAAAAGTTTGCAGCCGCCCAATCGCGTGGCAGTCTTTACAGCTTACGTATAATAATGTTTTTAACGGCTGTTCCAATTTTCAGCAACTTCGGAATTATCTTCCAATTATGGCGTTTTTTCGTCTATTTTGACTGGACTAACTAGCCGATTTTCTCATGATTGAACACAGTTCGTTGATGTCAACTTTTTCGGATATTTATACTGCTTGTATAATGTACCTACCTTACTATCCCAGTGACTGTAGCGTCTGCTGAACGATCATTCTCAAAATTAAAGCTCATTAAGAATTATTTGAGGAGTTCAATGGGGCAGGAAAGATTAAATGGGCTAGCTGTTCTGTCGATCGAGAATGAAAGAGCACGAAAAATTGATTTCACGAAAATTATTGATGATTTCGCCGCCATGAAATCGAGAAAAAAGTCATTTTAGAGAAATAAGTAAACGCAAGAGACTGAGGTAAAAATATCTACCTAATACGGAACATAGTGTAATAGAATGTGCACACATATGAGAAATAAAGAAATTGTTTAAACCAAAGTATAATGCTGTTTTCAATTTCTCACGACCTTTGAACCCTTTTTTTAATGGACTTCGAAAAGGCTTCGAAATCAAATTTTTTTTTAGAAATTCATTTCCAAGGGCCCCTTACGAAATCTTGCACAAGGGCCCCCGAGATCCTCGCTACGGCGCTGATACTAAGGAGGATGTATGCTAATGCATGTTGTGCAGGCAAGCAAGCAATTGTGTCATTTTATGCATTCTGTGATGCAAAATGTGCGATCAATCCTCTCCTGAAAGCGGCGAGCGATTTGGTACATTGCAAACGGAAGGGGAGGCTATTCCACAATCTTACAGTATGTACAAAGAAGGAACGACTACCTAGCAAGGAACAGTGTCTAGGAATACAAAATTGCACGGAGCGACGAGTACGAAGGGGAACAAGGCAATCAGAAAGGTATGAGGGAGTAGAGGAATTAATGATTTTGTACAATAAACATAGACCATGCAGATTGCGATACGTAAAGAGATTGCAGGCAACAGGGATGGACGAAGACCAGAGACATGTGCGGACCGATTAAGGTCGAAAATGAACCTTAGACAGTCATATCTATCTCCAAGCTTTTTTAAGCTCCTCGCCCCTTTAATTTTGGATGTCATCACGCATGTTTTTAATTACTGCCTGACTACTTCCCAAGTTCCCTTGTCGTGGAAAAAGGCCATAGTGATCCCTTTACCGAAAAAATCTTCTCCTGCAGATATCTCAGATTTCCGTTCCATTAGCATTCTTCCTTTCCTTGCAAAAGCCTTTGAGAAAATTCTTTACATCCAAGTCCTGTGCTACCTTGAATCTAATAGCTTTATTTCGAAATATCAATCTGGTTTCCGTAAAAATCATAGTTGTGAAACCGCTATACTAAAGGTAACAACTGACATTCGTTCTGCGCTTGATAAAGGCGACGTTGCAATATTAGTGCTTCTTGATTTCTCGAAATCCTTCGACTTGGTGGTGCATGCGATCCTACTTTCCAAACTAAGTCAGCGCTATCTTTTCTCTTCGTCTGCTACACGGCTTTCTCCTCTTTGCTATCTAACCGTTTTCAATGTGTTCGTCATATTAATGTTATCTCCTCTTTTCTACAGGTGCCTTCTGGTGTTCCTCAAGGTTCAATTTCTGGTCCCCTACTATTTTCATTGTATATCAATGACCTTCTTTTTACTATCGGCCACTGTTCCTTTCATCTGTATGCTAATGATCTCTTGCCCTTCTTGCCAAATTGATTCTTGTATTTCTGACCTGAATAGCACTCTCCCTCTCGAATAAATGAGTGGAGCGCTTTCAACTACCTTAAATTAAACCCTAAAAAATCACAAGTACTTGTGCTTAGTCGTCTTTCTACGCTCTATGACAGAATGCCACTCATTTGTCTGGGTAACATTCCTCTTCCCATTGTTGATCGGGTCCATAATCTTGGCATTGCTATTAATGCTAAACTGACCTGCTGTGATCAAGTTTCACTAATGCTCTCCAAGATTTATGGGACATTACGCAAACTCCGGCTTCATGGCAGTCTCCTATCACCCACTAAACGTTCAAAGCTTGAAAAATCACTCATTCTTCCGCATTTAATCTATGGCTCTCTCGTTTACATTGTGTATGATTGGTCCTGCCGTGAAAGACTTAATGTTGCATTCAATGATTGCTTACGCTTTATCTTCCACCTGAGAAGGTCAGATCATAATATCATCTGTTTGGAATTCACTAATAGGCTGTGACCTCTTTTGTTTTATCGATATTATGGCGCTAGCTCTTCTACATAAAGTGTTTTATGCTAAAAGCCCTTCTTACCCTTCCGACTTCCTTACACCCTTGCAAACCTTGAGATTACTCAAATTCCTTATTCCATCTCATCTGTCTCGAATTGGTAGTCGTTCCTTTTTTGTGCACACGATTAGGCTCTGGAATGATCTTCTCCCTTCTTTACAAAGAATTAGCACAGCCACCATTTTCAGGAAACAAGTTTCTCTGCTTGTATCCACCTCTTCTCTCTATCTCTTTCTTCCCTTTACTACTTAGCTTTCTCTTTCCTCTTCTTCTTTCTAATAGCCATAACTCTAGTATGCTTAGTTTGTAAGCTTAGGTTAGTTATTTTTGTTTTTGCCTTGTTTCAATTCATTACTGTACTCTAAAAGATGTAAGTCTTGTGTACCTCCGTTTACTTATGTACAAATAAATAAATAAAAAATAAATAAAACTTGTCAACGACAAACAATACGGCTTCCAACAAAAAAGATCCACTGGTGTGTATGAATTATGTTTGCTGAATTATCACTTGATTTCACCACCAAAATTTGTTTAAATAAATAAAAAAATTCTTTAAATTAATTCCACGTTAAAATTTATTCATAAAAAGAGCACACAAGAATTCATAAATTATAACCTACAGACCGCATTTATTCTTATAATTAAAACAAAGGTAAGTTAAGGTCGGCATGTGAGTGATCCCTTCAACCGAAGGTCATATGAATGCACTCAATTCACCCACCTTGAAAAAATTTTGAAGCTATAAGAAGAAAAATATAAAATTTATATATTAAATATTAAAGAATTTATCCTTTCCGCTTCCTCTTCGATTTAGCACAAATTTTCTCAGTATTTTATTCTTCACTTATCATCAATCGTCAATTAAATTTATTCCGCGCACCACAACTTGTCACTGCAGACTGATCCCGGTTGCAGTCTTCAAGCCAACAACAGCCTCCCGCAATTTCCAAACTGGTAAGTGCCGTTGACTATTGTGCATTATTGCAGCGTGTGGTGCCAATGTCAAGGTCTCGTTTTTTTTTTGTACTTCATTTGACTATTTTTGTTCTTCGCTTTTTTTGTATTTCATTTTATGATTTTATTTATTATGTTGTATTTGAATTATGTTCATGTTCGTGTGAACAACTGGTGATCTTTTAGTTTGCCTTACAGAACACCCCAACGAAGTTTTGATGGATCTGGTGAATCTAGTCTAGTTGCTTTGGATATCTCCAAGGCGTTTGATAGAGTAAGGCTCTTAGCCTTTATTGCTAAACTAGCTATTCTAATTGACTCGCCTCTGTATAAGTGGAGTAAAAGTTTCCTTTCGGACCGTTCAATTAAGGTGGTGTTGGATGGCGTGAATCTCACCCCATCTCTTCAGCGGTCCCTCAAGAGTCAATTTTATCACCAGGATAATAATTTGTTTAATAGAACAACTCGACTGTGGAATAATCTCTCGCAGTCAGTATTTCCGAGATCCTACAACATCCAAGAGTTCAAACGCAGGGTTCGTCACCACCTTCTTCAATACCCCGTAGCTTTATAACCCCCCCCCCCGCCCCCCCCCCCCCCCCCCCTCCCACGAACTAAGCTTACTGCTAGACATTGCACCATGACAAATGACATGACGGACTGCTAGTACAAAGGATTGACTGCTGAGCTACCACATAAAAAAGAAGGGCATTGTTTGTAAGCTATAATCATATCTACGTATATATCCCGTTTTTTTTTCTATTTTTTAAATACAAAATTGTTGTTATAAACTATACATTTTCTAACACAAAATTTCTTTAATTTCCAGTAGCGTGTTATCTTTACTTCTGCCAGAAGTAAATGGAAAATAATCCAAGGATATCGCTTTTTCCTAAACATTATCCTTATCTGGATAAAACTCCTAGAAAAATCTATTTTTAAATAATGATATTTTATTTGGTCGGAAGTTTTCCGGGATGGGATCGTTGTGAATACCACTTAAAACGAAGCAATTATTTCCGGTTTATTTGACTTCGTGTAATATAGTACTGACGGATTCCGCATATGTGTCAACCCCATATCCGAAATATTTCCATACGTCTATACCGGCACAAATCCTTCAAGGGTCCAACCTTTTTTTGTGTCTAGTCAAGCGTGCAACACAGCTGCAAAGCGAAATTTTCTGAATGTGACAGGAATATAATCGATGCTGTCGCAGGAGCGCCCTGTAGAGAGTTGTGTCGCTGTCCTTTATCCGTTGGTATTTTCTTGGTGGCCAATGTATGTTTTCCGTGAATCAACTCAGACCAAGCGAGAGAATACCCACCCAAGCGTATTTTAGTTGTCAGCAATTTGGCTTTGTCCTTAACGACCAAACAATTTGGCGACAAATCGACTGTATGATAAGCAACTTCTATTTGCGGGGGCATATGCTATGTCAGCTTTGCGTCATTTAAGAAGTTTAAAATGTGCTCAAGTTTTTTCAATTTTCCTTCGACACGTGTTGCGACTTTATAGTTATGCTGACAGACTTATGGCGTATCAAGTATTTCCTAATAAGATATTTAATTCGGCGGTAAAAGTAAACAGTCCTCAGAGATGAGGGGAAGTTTGAAACGTTTACTTAAATTGACGGTTTAAAAGTGCGACTTTAAACCATATCAAAAGTGAAAATTCTCTTAACTGTGAAATCGGGAATAGTTGTTTGGAGAAAACACCACCATCAGTTTTCCCTATTTATTAAAACAAGCACAGTTTTCTAACTTGTGTCATTTATTTTTGCTTTCAAGTAAGAGTTTTCTGCGGAATCAAGCTTAAAAATCACCCTTTGTACTACCAATCTGTAATGTCTTTCAGGTCATAGTGCAATGTCTAGTAGCAAGCTTAATTTGAAGGATAAAAGATAATAGGATATGTTAGAATTCTCGGGGTATGTCGAAGCA
>CATLJY010000652.1:0-124634 GCA_949987705.1 Thereva unica
GGATCTAAAGATATATTTTGTATACTACATTGCTTATTGTATTCTACTTACCATACCCTTTCATTTGATACCCATGTCGTGGTGGTTGTGAAGAAAGTGGTACCCCGCCCTCTTGAGATGGCCGCCATGGATCGAAAGATATATTTTGTATACTACATTGCTTATTATATTCTACTTAACATACCCTTTCATTTGATACCCATGTTGAGGTGGTTGTGAAGAAAGTGGTAATCCGGCCTCTTGAGACGGCCGCCATGGATCTAAAGATATATTTTGTATACTACATTGCTTATTGTATTCTACTTATCATACCCTTTCATTTGATACCCATGTTGAGGTGGTTGTGAAGAAAGTGGTACCCTGCCATCTTGAGACGGGCGCCATGGATCTAAAGATATATTTTGTATACTACATTGCTTATTGTATTCTACTTATCATACCCTTTCATTTGATACCCATGTCGAGGTGGTTGTGAAGAAAGTGGTACACCGCCCTCTTTAGACGGCGTTGTGGATCATTTTAGTTTCAATAGCGTCATGGCCTACCTATTGTTTGACAGCTGCGTAAATTTGAAATTTTCATTAAATGTAATGATTCAATTTAATGACAATTTTACATTTGTCAAACAATAGGTAGGCCATGAAGCTATTGTAACTAAAATGAAGTGAAAATTCCTAAAATTACCATTTTTTTGTTTTTTCAGGCAATTTTTTAAATTTTTCTCTCCGTAAGAACCATCCTCGTACTTCAACGAATATTCGAAAAAAAAAATTAGTCCAATAGGTCCAGCCGTTCTCGAGTTTTGCGCTTAGCAACACATTTAGCGATTCATTTTTATATTATAGATATATAAATTGAATCATTACATTTAATGAAAATTTCAAATTTACGCAGCTGTCAAACAATAGGTAGGCCATGACGCTATTGAAACAAAAATGATCCACAGCGCCGTCTAAAGAGGGCGGTGTACCACTTTCTTCACAACCACCTCGACATGGGTATCAAATGAAAGGGTATGATAAGTAGAATACAATAAGCAATGTAGTATACAAAATATATCTTTAGATCCATGGCGCCCGTCTCAAGATGGCAGGGTACCACTTTCTTCACAACCACCTCAACATGGGTATCAAATGAAAGAGTATGATAAGTAGAATACAATAAGCAATGTAGTATACAAAATATATCTTTAGATCCATGGCGGCCGTCTCAAGAGGCCGGATTACCACTTTCTTCACAACCACCTCAACATGGGTATCAAATGAAAGGGTATGTTAAGTAGAATATAATAAGCAATGTAGTATACAAAATATATCTTTCGATCCATGGCGGCCATCTCAAGAGGGCGGGGTACCACTTTCTTCACAACCACCTCGACATGGGTATCAAATGAAAGGGTATGATAAGTAGAATACAATAAGCAATGTAGTATACAAAATATATCTTTAGATCTATGGCGGCCGTCTCAAGAGGCCGGATTACCACTTTCTTCACAACCACCTCAACATGGGTATCAAATGAAAGGGTAAGTACAATACAATAAGCAATGTAGTATACAAAATATATCTTTAGACCCATGGCGGCCGTCTCAAGAGGGCGGGGTACCACTTTCTTCACAACCACCTCGACATGGGTATCAAATGAAAGGATATGATAAGTAGAATACAATAAGCAATGTAGTATACAAAATATATCTTTAGATCAATGGCGGCCGTCTCAAGAGGCCGGATTACCACTTTCTTCACAACCACCTCAACATGGGTATCAAATGAAAGGGTAAGTACAATACAATAAGCAATGTAGTATACAAAATATATCTTTAGACCCATGGCGGCCGTCTCAAGAGGGCGGGGTACCACTTTCTTCACAACCACCTCGACATGGGTATCAAATGAGAGGGTATGATAAGTAGAATACAATAAGCAATGTAGTATACAAAATATATCTTTAGATCCATGGCGGCCGTCTCAAGAGGCCGGATTACCACTTTCTTCACAACCACCTCAACATGGGTATCAAATGAAAGGGTATGTTAAGTAGAATACAATAAGCAATGTAGTATACAAAATATATCTTTAGATCCATGACGGCCGTCTCAAGAGGGCGGGGTACCACTTTCTTCACAACCACCTCGACATGGGTATCAAATGAAAGGGTATGATAAGTAGAATACAATGAGCAATGTAGTATACAAAATATATCTTTAGATCCATGGCGGCCGTCTCAAGAGGCCGAATTACCACTTTCTTCACAACCACCTCGACATGGGTATCAAATGAAAGGGTATGATAAGTAGAATACAATAAGCAATGTAGTATACAAAATATATCTGTAGATCCATGGCAGCCGTCTAAAGAGGCCGGATTACCACTTTCTTCACAGCCCTATCAAAATGGGTATCAAATTAAAGGGTATGATAAGTAGAATACAATAAGCAATGTAGTAGACTCAATATACCGATTCATGGCGGCCGACGCAAGACCCATGTTCTTTGAGGCATTTCATCTGTGTAAAATTCATATCTCGAAAAATATTAAGTCAATGGATGGTTTTTATTGTTTACTATTGACTTATGGGTGCAGCTTGGGCGCACCGGGTCCCAGCTAGTCTATAATATAAAAATGAATCGCTAATGTGTTGCTAAGCGCAAAACTCGAGAACGGCTGGACCTATTGGACTAATTTTTTTTTTTTTCGAATATTCGTTGAAGTACGAGGATGGTTGTTACGGAGAGAAAAATTTACAAAATTACCTGAAAAAACAAAAAAACACTCCTCTATATTCCCATACAAAAGATTCGTAATAATACTTAAAAGTCAATTTGTACTTTAATAGCATACCATAATGAAAGGGTATGATAAGTAGAATACAATAAGCAATGTAGTATACAAAATATACCTTTAGATCCATGGTGGCCGTCTCAAGAGGCCGGATTACCACTTTCTTCACAACCACCTCGACATGGGTATCAAATGAAATGGTATGATAAGTAGAATACAATAAGCAATGTAGTATACAAAATATACCTTTATATCCATGGCGGCCGTCTCAAGAGGCCGGATTACCACTTCCTTCACAACCACCTCGACATGGGTATCAAATGAAAGGGTATGATAAGGAGAACACAATAAGAAATGTGGTATACTCAATATACGTTAGATCCATGGCGGCCGTCTGAAGAGGCCGGATTACCACTTTCTTCACAACCACCTCGAGATGGGTATCAAATGAAAGGGTATGATAAGTAGAACGCAATAAGCAATGTGGTATACTCAATATACGTTAGATCCATTGGGGCCGTCTCAAGAGGGCGGGGTACCACTTTCTTCATAACCCCCTCGACATGGGTATCAAATGAAAGGGTATGATAAGTGGAATATAATAAGCTATGTAGTATACAAAATATACCTTTAGATCCATGGCGGCCGTCTGAAGAGGCCGGATTACCACTTTCTACACAACCACCTCGACATGGGTATCAAATGAAAGGGTATGATAAGTAGAACACAATATGAAATGTGGTATACTCAATATACGTTAGATCCATGGCGACCGTCTCAAGAGGGCGGAAGACCACTTTCTTCACAACCCCTTCGACATGGGTATCAAATGAAAGGGTGTGATAAGTAGAATACCATAAGCAATGTAGTATACTAAATATACCTTTAGATCCATGGCGGCCGTCTCAAGAGGCCGGATTACCACTTTCTTCACAACCCCCTCAACATGGGTATCAAATGAAAGGGTATGATAAGTAAAACGCAATAAAAAATGTGGTATACTCAATATACGATAGACCCATGGCGGCCGTCTCAAGAGGGCGGGGTACCACTTTCTTCACAACCCCCTCGACATGGGTATCAACTGACAGGGTATGATAAGTAGAATACAATAAGCATTGTAGTATACACAATATACCGATCCATGGCCGCCGTTGCAAGACCCATGTTCTTTGAGACACTTCATCTGTGTAAAAATTCATATCTCGAAAAATATCAAGTCAGCGGATGGTTTTTATTGCTTACTACTGGCTTATGGGTGCAGCGAGGCGTACCGGGTCCCAGCTAGTATATATCTATATCTATAAAAATCTCGTGTCACAGTGTTTGTTACCGTACTCCTCCGAAACGGGTTAACCAATTTGCATGAAATTTTTTGTGTATATTTGGTAGGTCTGAGAATAGGTCGTACGCTATTTTTTATACCTTTAACCAAAAAAACAGCTGCAAAATCCAAAAAAAATGGTAATTTTAGGAATTTTCACTTCATTGTAGTTTCAATAGCTTCATGGCCTACCTATTGTTCGACAAATGTAAAATTGTCATTAAATTGAATCATTACATTTAATGAAAATTTCAAATTTACGCAGCTGTCAAACAATAGGTAGGCCATGACTATATTGAAACTAAAATTATCCATGGCGGCCGTCTCAAGAGGGCGGTGTACCACTTTCTTCACAACCACCTCGACATGGGTATCAAATGAAAGGGTATGATAAGTAGAATACAATAAGCAATGTAGTATACAAAATATATCTTTAGATCCATGGCGGCCGTCTCAAGAGGCCGGATTACCACTTTCTTCACAACCACCTCAACATGGGTATCAAATGAAAGGGTATGTTAAGTACAATAAAATAAGCAATGAAGTATACAAAATATATCTTTAGATCCATGGCGGCCGTCTCAAGAGGGCGGGGTACCACTTTCTTCACAACCACCTCGACATGGGTATCAAATGAAAGGGTATGAGAAGTAGAATACAATAAGCAATGTAGTATACAAAATATATCTTTAGATCCATGGCGGCCGTCTCAAGAGGCCGGATTACCACTTTCTTCACAACCACCTCAACATGGGTATCAAATGAAAGGGTATGTTAAGTACAATACAATAAGCAATGTAGTACACAAAATATATCTTTAGATCCATGGCGGCCGTCTCAAGAGGGCGGGGTACCACTTTCTTCACAACCACCTCGACATGGGTATCAAATGAAAGGGTATGATAAGTAGAATACAATAAGCAATGTAGTATACAAAATATATCTTTAGATCCATGGCGGCCATCTCAAGAGGCCGGATTACCACTTTCTTCCCAACCACCTCAACATGGGTATCAAATGAAAGGGTATGATAAGTAGAATACAATAAGCAATGTAGTATACAAAATATATCTTTAGATCCATGGCGGCCGTCTCAAGAGGCCGGATTACCACTTTCTTCACAACCACCTCAACATGGGTATCAAATGAAAGGGTATGATAAGTAGAATACAATAAGCAATGTAGTATACAAAATATATCTTTAGATCCATGGCGGCCGTCTCAAGAGGGCGGGGTACCACTTTCTTCACAACCACCTCGACATGGGTATCAAATGAAAGGGTATGATAAGTAGAATACAATAAGCAATGTAGTATACAAAATATATCTTTAGATCCATGGCGGCCGTCTCAAGAGGCCGAATTACCACTTTCTTCACAACCACCTCGACATGGGTATCAAATGAAAGGGTATGATAAGTAGAATACAATAAGCAATGTAGTATACAAAATATATCTTTAGATCCATGGCGGCCGTCTAAAGAGGCCGGATTACCACTTTCTTCACAATCCCCTCAACATGGGTATCAAATGAAAGGGTATGATAAGTAGAATACAATAAGCAATGTAGTAGACTCAATATACCGATTCATGGCGGCCGACGCAAGACGCATGTTCTTTGAGGCATTTCATCTGTGTAAAATTCATATCTCGAAAAATATAAAGGCAATGGATGGTTTTTATTGTTTACTATTGACTTATGGGTGCAGCGTAGGCACCCCGGGTCCCAGCTAGTATATATATATATATATATATATATATATATATATATATATATATATATACCGGGTGTTTTTTTTAAAACTTGACACGCAATTCTTGAACAAAGGAGGGGTGACAGAGGGAAACCTGTTATACAAAAGATGTCTGATATGGAGGGGGACATCGATTGGGTATAGTGCGCAACCCTCTCTTCCACCCCCTGACCCGGGGGGGGGTAACTTTTTTTTTTTAAATGGCAACCCCTATTTTTTATGCAAGATTCAGATTCCTGGGATGAAAATAAACATCTTTTATCTCAAGCATTTTTTTCTATCATTTGTTTTTACTCCGGAAACTTTGATTGAAATCGTCATTAAGGGGAGCTTTCGGTGGATTTTTTTTTCAAAAAATCCATTTTTTTTTTTTGTTACTTTGAACATCTAAGAATACAGCAAAAATAGTTTCAAGAGTTTGCTGTATTCTTAGATGTTCAAAGTAACAAAAAAAAAATGGATTTTTTGAAAAAAATCTGGTGTGAGTGTGAAGATAATGGTACTCCAACCTCTGGAGATGGCCGCTATGGACCAAACGATATATTGAGTATACTATATTGCTTATGTGTTCTACTTATCATACTCTCTCATTTGATACCCATCTCGAAGGGGTTGTGAAGAAAATGGCTTGAGATGATCGCCATGGACCAAACGATATATTGAGTATACTATATTGCCTATGGTGTTCTACTGTAACGGTCGGTTGTAAAATTTATTGTGAATGGGAAATTAACGTTCGAAAACACTTTGTAGAAATGGGAAGTTTTTGGAAAAATCACTGTGCGGAATCAGGAAATTTTGAAAAAAGTAGGCGGCGAAAAGAAAAACAAATAAACAGGAAAGGAAAATTTTTTAGTCAGTCCGTTGCTGGAGGATAGTCGGTGGATAGATTTGGAGTGAGTTAGAGAGTTTTTTTTGTCGGAGTCTTTTTCGGCGAGAGTCAGTTTTTTTGTCGTCGACTGGAGATTCAGCTTTTGTTCGCTGGAGAAAGAAAAAAATTAAGAAAAAAAAGTATTTTTATATATGTACATATCTGGAAAAGAAAATAGTTAGTCAAGACAATTTATTGAGGATTCAACGTTTGCATGAAATGGAAGATGTTCTAGTAAATGGTATTCATCCAAATGAACGAGTTTTGTGAGGCGAAATATACTGTTTTTATATATCTGGAAAAGAAAATGGACCGTAATATGTGATTTACCCAAAGAGAGATGACACTTACGAAGTTGCAGAAGAAAGTACATTAGATGATCCATTGACCAGGACGAAGCAAAAGTTTTGTTGGGGGAGGAAGAAAGAAAAAAAAAAGAAATTTCGATTTTGGTTGCAGCGGACGATTTTGCTGGAAGATTTTGGTCTGGAAAAGGCTGCCGTGTTGACTCACAGGTTTGATCACTTGAGGTGGACTCAAAACACCGCACGAGGTTGGCGGTGTAGGAAACATTTATTTTCCGGTAGGACATTTCCTTTTTATTTAGTTTCTTTTATGATATATTCTCAAAGGTGGTAATAACTTTGTTGTCAAAATAACAACATTATAACTAAAATAGTTATGCACATATATAAATACATATACACAAGATTATTAACTAAATAAATATATAAAACCCAAGATACCCCACTGCAAATAAAATAATGGTTGCTAAGTCAATTTCAATAAATAAATATATACAAGACCTAATCTATACCACAGAAAATATTATATAATAATTAGTGCTGATTCCATTTTAAATAAATAAATATATACAAGACCTATTATACACCACAGAAATTATAATAATTTTTGCTGATCCAAGTTAAATAAATAAATATATTTACAAATCCGAATATACACAACCACAAATAAAATATTGGTTTCTGATTCAATTTATATAATTTAACTTATTAAAATATACTAATTTTAAGTTGCGTTACCCATAATGGTTTATAGTATTCATAATTGTTTGTACGTTCCATGTTGGAAATAGTTTGTCTGATTGTTTCTAGGCACTTTGTTCGCGATATTCTGAATTATTTAAATGTAATAAAAGGTGTACAAAAACGGGACGAATTGGTACCAATCACGACACGTTTTTCCAGAGAAATGTTTTGTAGATTGAATATATTAAATTGTGTTCTTGTGCGGATAAGTGTAATTGAAATAATCCCTGTAAATTAAATGTTTATAATGATTAAAGCAACGTGTTAGATTTTTTTTGGGAATGGTTTAGGCGGATGTTCTTCCTTTTCAGGGTTTGACGCGGGTCAGGCGATGACCGAGGAATGATGGACGGAAGTCAAAGTTGCACAGACACAGGTAAGTGGTGAACCAACCGCGGTAAGCCCCGGCCACACACCCCACGACCCCTCCGGCGAGCTAGACAACTCCGTGTGGCCGGCGTGGGAGTTCCGGATTTTCTTTTTATTTCTTGTGTCTGGTGTTGGCTCCTTGGCCATGCTCTTCCGGGCTTGTGGCTAAGGGGGTAACACCTCGCATAAGTGGCGCCCACTATTTTCTCGCGCCATTATGCTGGTACATAAATGGCGCCCAACGCAGCTTTTAAAGCCCGTTGACTGTCCTACACGGACCTTGAAGTTTAAATTTTTTTTGGTTTAGTACCACTTGTGCCTTCACGGACAACTTTTGATTTTTTTTTGTTTATGGTTCACCACACTTACCCAGCGCTCGCTGTGGGCTAAGGTAGTACCGCGAGGCCTTAGTCCTTGTCTGTTTTCGAATTTTTTTTCAGCGTTTGTCCAAATTCTAGGTGAATTTTTCTTTGTTTTCGCTTTTAGGCCTACCTGTTCTATTCTGCGGTAACTTCTTCGTTTTGGAGTAGCTTCGAGCCATGCTGACCTGCACGGCTTGCTAACAAGCGGGTGTTCGCTTGGCTATGCGTGCAGGTGTAGTAGTGGTTCATCTTTGTCCTGTTTCTAGGGTCGGCGACTCTGGTATCAGGCGTGATACCGCCTGCCACTGCGTCGGTCTTTGAACAGGATCTTCTTTAATTTTCCTGATGGAAGGTGAAGTTGGTACAAGGGCTTAACCGTCTTTGGTAACAGGCGTGTTACCGCCTGCCACTGCGCCCCTTGTTCCTTCGGAAGGTCCATCCAGCTTTTTTAAATTCTATTTTTTTGTTTATGTCCTGAGTTTTTTTCGTCTGTTCCTCCCAACTGATTGATTTTCCGAAAGGTAGCTCAGTTGTGGTTGGACAGCGGATCCCCCAAATTTTTTTATTTTTGAAGAAGTTTCCTTTATTTTCCGTGACTGTGCGATTTTGAGTTTTGTTTCCGTCCTTCTTTCGGTGCGGACCTGAAGCTGGGTCGGAGACCTTGATGACACTTGGTGATGACTATGCTTCATAGTTTTCACCAACTGCCATCGAGGACATCGACCATGCGGGAGCCCTGAGGGGAATTGTTATCCGTCGCAACCATTCCTCGCTTATACTGAATTAACGCACATAATCAACTCACCTACATTACCATATATAGGCACTAATACACTTTTGCTGTTTTATCGCTATTCACTAATCAGCGTGGGCTGTGTTTTCTTTGAGGTACACTCACATAATATCAATATTTATTTGATTTGTTAGTAGGCACTTGTTGTTATACTAATTGCTGTTGATTTGATTGGCTGTTCTATTTGAATTTATTTTCACACAAATTTTTTTTCCTTTCCTTCTTCGAACCTTCTGTGCGTGTTGGGTAGAAGAACGTATATCGTTGGTTGCTACTATTGTAGATATTTATTGGCATAAACTGTTTGTGAGTATAACCGCGAGTTCGTGTTCGGGATTACTCTTGTTGTGGGCAATAATTTTTCATATCCTTCGTTAGCTATTTTTAGTGTACTTCCTTGGTGCTCGAGTTCGAGTATAGTCTTATTGGGTTGTGATTATATCGTGGAGTTAAATTATGGAACTCAGAAGTGGAAGGACTGCAGGTACCACTTCTGGTGGAGGCAATCTCCCTAACGGAACCGAAGCCGGCCAGGGGGACTCACCAACCTTCCCCAATCCTACTCCCTCGCTGGAGGAGCAAGTCGACCAGTTGAGACAGGTTTTAGATACCCTGCTAAGGCAGCAGCGACCTGCTGAGGTCCCTATGAACCCTGGGGTACACAGGGATCGGCAGTCCACCCCGGAGGAGTCCCCACCTGCTGTCGGTAGGTTAGATTTTTTGCCAGGGACCCAACATCGCAAGTCTCCGGTTACGTTCTGGAATTTAAAATTCTCCGGCGAGGACAAGTTGTTGTCGGCGGAGGAATTTCTGTTCAGGGTAGAACTGAAGGCTCGCGATGATGGGGTCGAACTAGTGGAAGTCTGCCGACATTTCTCCTCGATGTTGTCGGGGCGAGCTACCGATTGGTACTGGTCCCAGTTTCGAAGACAATTCGTAGATCCTGATTGGGCGACGATTAAACGTCAGTTTATAAGTTATTTCCGAACGCGAGAATCCGATGAGGAACTGATCCTCCATATGATGGATACCAAACAACACACGCTTTCGTTTGATGACTTTTCTGCTCAACTGCTGTCGATGCATAACCGAATGAATAAGCCGATGTCGGAACACGGTTTGATGGGAATCGTGATTCGTAACTTAAACTACACGTTAGGTTCGGCTATAATAGGACAGAATTTCGCCAGCATGCAACAGTTGCGTGAGACTTGCGTTCGAGTCGAACGCTGGCAGAAGCTGAAGCGCGTAGAGCGTAGGCCTGATCGGCAGCTACACGAGGTTGAATATCCAACTGCATACCCGCCTGAACATTTACACCCGGACTTACCAGCACCCGAAGTTGACGAAATGACGGCGCCGCGTCCGTTCCAGAGTAATCCACGACCGCTCCGGTGTTGGAATTGCCAGCAACCGGGTCATCCATTTATGGACTGCCCGTCTGAAACTCGTGGCCTGTTTTGCTACAAGTGTGGCAAGCCAGGAGTCGTCACACCAGTGTGCCCCACCTGCCAGGGAAACCGGAGCCGGGGTGTGAGACAGTACGGGAGTCCGCGCCCGAGCTAAGCTCGCCCGTTGTCCCTGTTTATACTTTAACTACCCCTGATGTGACTACCATCAGCGACTTTACGTCAACTGATGCTCTTCCTGTTTTTCCCTCTGAGGAGGTTAAACTTTCGTTCCTTTCGTTGGAAGAGATATATCTCCGCTCGCTCGCGCATATTTTCGGAGCCACCTTTCGTGGACTCCCTCACTTCCAAGCGCACCCCTCCCCAAATTAGGGTACGAGCAAAGGAGAAGCGACAATGTTTGCAGAAAATTGTTTCTGCCTTCATCTCTGATTCGTCAGATCCTCGGCTGTTTACGAAGGTCCTGTTAGCTAACGAAGAAGTGGTTGGTTTGTTGGACAGTGGTGCCACTGTTAGCTGTTTGGGAAGAGATGCCGAAGCGTTTCTAGCTAATCATCCCGAAGTGACAGTCTACACTTTGCGCTCTGTAGTGCATACTGCTGACGGGGCTCCGCAGAGACTTTGCGGTTATATTCGAGTTCCAATCTCCTTTGGAGGAAGGACCCGTGATATAACCATCTATGTGGTGCCCAGTCTCAGCCAGAGACTGTACCTAGGGATGGATTTTTGGAATCTTTTCGGCCTAGCTCCTCAAATAGTCGGCGAGATAAACGCTCCATCCGTGTCTGCAAAAATGCACGACTTAACGTCCACGCAATGCGAACGGTTGGAACGCGTCAAGGCCAGATTTCCCTCTTTTGATGTCTTCGGACTGGGAAAAACTAACCTGGAGGAACACATCATTGACACTGGTGACTCAGTTCCCATTAAACAGAGGCATTATCCCGTCTCACCCGCTGTACAACAGTTGATGTATGGTGAGTTAGACAGGATGTTGTCGCTGGGGGTGATTGAGCCATCAAATAGTCCCTGGAATTCTCCAGTGGTGTTGGTTCGTAAACCAGGTAAGGTCCGCCTGTGCCTTGACTCTCGCAAGGTCAATAGTGTCACTGTCAAGGACGCCTACCCTCTTCCACACATTGATGGTCTTCTTGGTCGTCTTCAAGACACCAAGTTCATCACAAGCTTAGACCTGAAGGACGCTTTCTGGCAAATCCCTTTAGAGATGAAGTCGCGAGAGCGGACAGCTTTCACTGTCCCTGGTCGTCCACTGTACCAGTTCACAGTTATGCCTTTCGGCTTGTGTAACGCCCCACAGCGCATGTGTCGCTTGATGGATAAAGCCATCCCGGGCCATTTACGTGAAAACGTTTTTGTCTATCTGGACGACCTGCTCATTGTTTCACCTGACTTTGACTCCCACCTAAAGCTTTTGGACGAAGTGGCCAGCTGTCTCCGTCGTGCGGGGTTAACAATCAATTTAGCTAAGAGCAAATTTTGCGTGACTGAAGTCAAGTATCTCGGCTTCATAATCGGTGATGGGACTCTGAAAACCGATCCTAACAAGGTGACGGCCATCATGGACTTCCCGACTCCGAAGTCTCATAAGCAGACCCGGAGGTTCTTGGGCATGACCGGATGGTATCAGCGTTTCATTCCCAATTATGCTAGCGTGGCTTCTCCAATCACGGATTGTTTGAAGTCTAAATCTTTTAGTTGGACTGATGAGGCCCAGCAGGCGTTCGAGACCTTGAAAAAGCTGATGACGGAAGCTCCTCTTTTAGTCACTCCAGATTTTTCTAAGCCTTTCTATATTCAGTGCGATGCCAGCAGGACTGGTGTAGGTAGTGTGCTTTTTCAAAAGGACATGGATGGAGGAGAACATCCGACTGCTTATATGTCCAAGAAATTGAACGGAGCACAACGGAACTACACCATTACTGAGCTCGAATGCTACGCAGCCGTGCTGAGTATAAAGAAGTTTAGAGCGTATGTAGAGGGACAGACTTTCACGGTCATTACTGACCATGCAAGCCTAAAATGGCTCATGAGCCAGAAGGAGCTTAACGGTCGTTTAGCCCGGTGGAGTCTTAAGCTTCAGGGGTTCGACTTTACAATCGAACATCGTAAAGGCACCCACAATGTGGTTCCCGATGCCTTGTCACGCATGGATTGCGTTGACGAATTGTCCCTGTGCTTCGACGTGGACTTAAATGCCCCGTCTTTCAAATCCACTGATTATCTTCGTCTGGGTGATAGCCTCAGGCAAGCCTCACCGCAGCTACCAGACCTGCGAGTTGAAGATGGGTACGTTTTCAAGCGTACATCACCACGTACAGGAAACCCGATTGCTGACGATCTAACCTGGAAGTTGTGGATTCCGATGGAATTGACCGCGGCGCTCGTCGAATCGTCGCATTCGCCTCCCCAAGCCTCGCATGGTGGAGTAGGGAAAACCCTAGCCCGATTGCGATGTAAGTACTTTTGGCCAGGTATGGCAAAACAAGTTCGGGAGTTCATCGGTAAGTGTGATGTCTGCAAAACCACCAAAGCCCCCAGCTCAGTACTTCGACCACCTATGGGAAACCCCATGGATGCGTCGAGGCCGTTCCAATTTTTATACGTCGATTTCTTAGGTCCTTATCCCAGGTCGAAGAAAGGACACACGGCAGTATTTGTTGTATTGGATGCTTTCACTAAGTTTGTCTTCCTGCACCCCGTGTCCGCTGAGACCACGGCGGTGTCCGTCAAGTTTCTTGAGCAAACTATCTTTCATACCTTTGGAGTTCCTGAAACGGTCTTCTCCGACAATGGTCGGCAATTTACCTCCAAAGAGTTTGCTAAATTGTTGACCGACTATGGCGTGCACCATGTGCGCACGGCTGTATATTCGCCTCACCCTAACGCTTCCGAGCGGGTGAATAGATCCATCCTCGCCGCCATTAGGGCGTATTTAAAGGAGGATCATCGTGAGTGGGATAGACATCTGTCGTCCATTGAATGTGCTCTTCGTAGTACCCACCACGAGGCGATCGGCATGTCCCCATATCAGGCCCTGTTTGGTAGCCACATGGTCCTACACGGATCAGCATATCCAGTCCTGAAGAAACTGAACGTTTTACAGGAGGGTGACATAGCTTTTCTACCATTGACGGACAAAATGCAGATGCTTCGTGAGCGGATTGCTGTTAATTTAGCCGCCGCACACATCAGACATAAAACCCAATACAACTTGCGGTGTCGTGTGAGCAGTTTTCGTCCCGGAGATGAGGTCTACCGGAGAACTTTCTGGGTGAGTAACCGAGCGGGTCGTTTTAGTGCCAAGTTGGCACCCCGGTTTCTGAAAGCTCGGATACGTAAAAAAATTGGAACCAGCTTGTACGAGCTGGAGGATTTGGGAGGTAAGAGCATAGGGGTATATCACGCCAAAGACCTACGTCGTTGATTTCCTCAAGGTTCCATCTTCATTTTTTTATTTTCGGTCAGTCTGGAGAATATCTCTCAGCAGACAGTTTGACTATCGTTTCACCGGGGGGAGTCAAAAGCAATGTGGTATTGCTGGAGACTGGCCCGGTGGAGCGAAAGCAAACCGGGTTTGTACGAAATGTTTGGAGACTTGTTGATATCCGTCGGGGGACAATGTGGTATTGTCTTCCGCCTGTTATTCGCAACTCCAAATATTTCTCCGGGAGATTTTTCAGACTGGCCATCGCAACCTACGGTTGCAAGCATGAACCTAAATTATAGTTAGCTTTTCACTCGTTTCTTATATTACCAACTAGTTCACGCATGCCCGGCTAGCTCTCTAGAGCATGAGACTCCTATTCTCAGGTCGTGAGTCGAGACCCACATTGGCGCCAAAGATATTAGACCTACGGCGACCGTTTTTTTCGGCTCCTCACTGCCTCGCGAGTCGGCCTTGTGGACCCGAGGGTATGTAACGGTCGGTTGTAAAATTTATTGTGAATGGGAAATTAACGTTCGAAAACACTTTGTAGAAATGGGAAGTTTTTGGAAAAATCACTGTGCGGAATCAGGAAATTTTGAAAAAAGTAGGCGGCGAAAAGAAAAACAAATAAACAGGAAAGGAAAATTTTTTAGTCAGTCCGTTGCTGGAGGATAGTCGGTGGATAGATTTGGAGTGAGTTAGAGAGTTTTTTTTGTCGGAGTCTTTTTCGGCGAGAGTCAGTTTTTTTGTCGTCGACTGGAGATTCAGCTTTTGTTCGCTGGAGAAAGAAAAAAATTAAGAAAAAAAAGTATTTTTATATATGTACATATCTGGAAAAGAAAATAGTTAGTCAAGACAATTTATTGAGGATTCAACGTTTGCATGAAATGGAAGATGTTCTAGTAAATGGTATTCATCCAAATGAACGAGTTTTGTGAGGCGAAATATACTGTTTTTATATATCTGGAAAAGAAAATGGACCGTAATATGTGATTTACCCAAAGAGAGATGACACTTACGAAGTTGCAGAAGAAAGTACATTAGATGATCCATTGACCAGGACGAAGCAAAAGTTTTGTTGGGGGAGGAAGAAAGAAAAAAAAAAAGAAATTTCGATTTTGGTTGCAGCGGACGATTTTGCTGGAAGATTTTGGTCTGGAAAAGGCTGCCGTGTTGA
Organism: Thereva unica; assembly: GCA_949987705.1. NCBI lineage: Eukaryota > Metazoa > Arthropoda > Insecta > Diptera > Therevidae > Thereva > Thereva unica. The sequence goes on from CATLJY010000652.1 coordinate 15,336, forward strand.
CTCACAGGTTTGATCACTTGAGGTGGACTCAAAACACCGCACGAGGTTGGCGGTGTAGGAAACATTTATTTTCCGGTAGGACATTTCCTTTTTATTTAGTTTCTTTTATGATATATTCTCAAAGGTGGTAATAACTTTGTTGTCAAAATAACAACATTATAACTAAAATAGTTATGCACATATATAAATACATATACACAAGATTATTAACTAAATAAATATATAAAACCCAAGATACCCCACTGCAAATAAAATAATGGTTGCTAAGTCAATTTCAATAAATAAATATATACAAGACCTAATCTATACCACAGAAAATATTATATAATAATTAGTGCTGATTCCATTTAAATAAATAAATATATACAAGACCTATTATACACCACAGAAATTATAATAATTTTTGCTGATCCAAGTTAAATAAATAAATATATTTACAAATCCGAATATACACAACCACAAATAAAATATTGGTTTCTGATTCAATTTATATAATTTAACTTATTAAAATATACTAATTTTAAGTTGCGTTACCCATAATGGTTTATAGTATTCATAATTGTTTGTACGTTCCATGTTGGAAATAGTTTGTCTGATTGTTTCTAGGCACTTTGTTCGCGATATTCTGAATTATTTAAATGTAATAAAAGGTGTACAAAAACGGGACGAATTGGTACCAATCACGACACGTTTTTCCAGAGAAATGTTTTGTAGATTGAATATATTAAATTGTGTTCTTGTGCGGATAAGTGTAATTGAAATAATCCCTGTAAATTAAATGTTTATAATGATTAAAGCAACGTGTTAGATTTTTTTTGGGAATGGTTTAGGCGGATGTTCTTTCTTTTCAGGGTTTGACGCGGGTCAGGCGATGACCGAGGAATGATGGACGGAAGTCAAAGTTGCACAGACACAGGTAAGTGGTGAACCAACCGCGGTAAGCCCCGGCCACACACCCCACGACCCCTCCGGCGAGCTAGACAACTCCGTGTGGCCGGCGTGGGAGTTCCGGATTTTCTTTTTATTTCTTGTGTCTGGTGTTGGCTCCTTGGCCATGCTCTTCCGGGCTTGTGGCTAAGGGGGTAACACCTCGCATAAGTGGCGCCCACTATTTTCTCGCGCCATTATGCTGGTACATAAATTATCATTCTCTTTCATTTGATATCCATGTCGAAGGTGTTGTGAAGAAAATGCTAATCCGCATTCTTGAGGTGACCGCTATGGACCAAGCGACATATTGAGTATACTATATTACTTATATTGTTCTACTTATCATACTCTTTCATTGGATACCCATTTCGAAGGGGTTGTGAAGAAAATGGTCATCTGCTCTCTTGAGATGACTGCCATGGACCAAACGATATATTGAGTATACTATATTGCCTTTGGTGTTCTACTTACCATACCTTTTCATTTGATATCCATGTAGAGGGGTTGTAAAGAAAATGGTAATCCACCCTCTTGAGATGGCTGCTATGGACCAAACGCCTGCTTTTCTGTTGTTGTTTTTGCTATAAACCTCACAGGGCCCGAGACCTTTCCAACGAATGCAAAACCGTGGAAATCGGATCGTGCGTTCTGGAATTATAGCGTCAGGAAGGAAATCCCGACTTATTTTTATATTATAGATATATATATTAGGGTGGCCCTTATTTTCAAAAAGTCGGAAATTTTCACATGCTAACCCCTAGAATGGTGCTCTATACCGAAAAAAAAATCCTCTAAAAATTTCAGCTGAATTGTTCAAGTCTTACCCGTGCCGAAAACGGGGTAAAATTTGGTAGTTTATATGGAAATTTTTATTAATCAACATTTTAGATTTGCTTCAAATTTTTTTTATGCAGTCCCTATACAAAATAAACGGACCCGTATTTTTTCTTTTTTAATTTTGGTCAGTATTTTAAAAAATTAGGGGGGGTTAAGTTTACGTCATTCGCCGATTATGCCCTTTTCCAAATCGTTATTGCTCCGGTTCTATTCATCGCATCGAGTTAAATGAGATATCATTTTAAAGGTAATGAAGAGGTTTTTCTTTTTATATTTATAGTTGTGAAAAATTTTTCAACTTAGTATTTGTTATTAACAATTAAAAATTTTAAAAGCCGTCTACTATGCGTTCGCGTTTTTTTTTTAAATTTAAAAAAAAATACTATCGTATTCCCCGGAAAATTTCCTATAAAAAACATATTTTTCCAGAGTGGTAGGTCAACTTAGTATTTGTTATTAACAAATAATATTGTATTTATTATTAACAAATAATATAGTATTTTTTATTAGCATATACTATCATATTCCCCTAGAGAGGCCCTTATTTGTACTAGCGATTTTTTTTTGTAACATTTTTGATGGTGCTAACCCCTAGAATGGTGGTGAAAAAAAATCGTATAGAAATTTAGAAACCTATAGTGTTAGGAGTCAGATTTCGGGGAAACCTAAATGATTAAAAGGATAACGGTTTATTTATATCTTTTTTATAACAATTACTAGCTGGGACCCGGTGCGCCTACGCTGCACCCATAAGTCAATAGTAAACAATAAAAACCATCCATTGACTTAATATTTTTCGAGATATGAATTTTACACAGATGAAATGCCTCAAAGAACATGGGTCTTGCGTCGGCCGCCATGAATCGGTATATTGAGTCTACTACATTGCTGATTGTATTCTACTTATCATACTCTTTAATTTGATACCCATGTTAAGGGGGTTGTGAAGAAAGTGGTAATCCGGCCTCTTTAGACGGCCGCCATGGATCTAAAGATATATTTTGTATACTACATTGCTTATTGTATTCTACTTATCATACCCTTTCATTTGATACCCATGTTGAGGTGGTTGTGAAGAAAGTGGTAATCCGGCCTCTTGAGACGGCCGCCATGGATCTAAAGATATATTTTGTATACTACATTGCTTATTGTATTCTACTTATCATACCCTTTCATTTGATACCCAGTGGTGTTGGTTCGTAAACCAGGTAAGGTCCGCCTGTGCCTTGACTCTCGCAAGGTCAATAGTGTCACTGTCAAGGACGCCTACCCTCTTCCACACATTGATGGTCTTCTTGGTCGTCTTCAAGACACCAAGTTCATCACAAGCTTAGACCTGAAGGACGCTTTCTGGCAAATCCCTTTAGAGATGAAGTCGCGAGAGCGGACAGCTTTCACTGTCCCTGGTCGTCCACTGTACCAGTTCACAGTTATGCCTTTCGGCTTGTGTAACGCCCCACAGCGCATGTGTCGCTTGATGGATAAAGCCATCCCGGGCCATTTACGTGAAAACGTTTTTGTCTATCTGGACGACCTGCTCATTGTTTCACCTGACTTTGACTCCCACCTAAAGCTTTTGGACGAAGTGGCCAGCTGTCTCCGTCGTGCGGGGTTAACAATCAATTTAGCTAAGAGCAAATTTTGCGTGACTGAAGTCAAGTATCTCGGCTTCATAATCGGTGATGGGACTCTGAAAACCGATCCTAACAAGGTGACGGCCATCATGGACTTCCCGACTCCGAAGTCTCATAAGCAGACCCGGAGGTTCTTGGGCATGACCGGATGGTATCAGCGTTTCATTCCCAATTATGCTAGCGTGGCTTCTCCAATCACGGATTGTTTGAAGTCTAAATCTTTTAGTTGGACTGATGAGGCCCAGCAGGCGTTCGAGACCTTGAAAAAGCTGATGACGGAAGCTCCTCTTTTAGTCACTCCAGATTTTTCTAAGCCTTTCTATATTCAGTGCGATGCCAGCAGGACTGGTGTAGGTAGTGTGCTTTTTCAAAAGGACATGGATGGAGGAGAACATCCGACTGCTTATATGTCCAAGAAATTGAACGGAGCACAACGGAACTACACCATTACTGAGCTCGAATGCTACGCAGCCGTGCTGAGTATAAAGAAGTTTAGAGCGTATGTAGAGGGACAGACTTTCACGGTCATTACTGACCATGCAAGCCTAAAATGGCTCATGAGCCAGAAGGAGCTTAACGGTCGTTTAGCCCGGTGGAGTCTTAAGCTTCAGGGGTTCGACTTTACAATCGAACATCGTAAAGGCACCCACAATGTGGTTCCCGATGCCTTGTCACGCATGGATTGCGTTGACGAATTGTCCCTGTGCTTCGACGTGGACTTAAATGCCCCGTCTTTCAAATCCACTGATTATCTTCGTCTGGGTGATAGCCTCAGGCAAGCCTCACCGCAGCTACCAGACCTGCGAGTTGAAGATGGGTACGTTTTCAAGCGTACATCACCACGTACAGGAAACCCGATTGCTGACGATCTAACCTGGAAGTTGTGGATTCCGATGGAATTGACCGCGGCGCTCGTCGAATCGTCGCATTCGCCTCCCCAAGCCTCGCATGGTGGAGTAGGGAAAACCCTAGCCCGATTGCGATGTAAGTACTTTTGGCCAGGTATGGCAAAACAAGTTCGGGAGTTCATCGGTAAGTGTGATGTCTGCAAAACCACCAAAGCCCCCAGCTCAGTACTTCGACCACCTATGGGAAACCCCATGGATGCGTCGAGGCCGTTCCAATTTTTATACGTCGATTTCTTAGGTCCTTATCCCAGGTCGAAGAAAGGACACACGGCAGTATTTGTTGTATTGGATGCTTTCACTAAGTTTGTCTTCCTGCACCCCGTGTCCGCTGAGACCACGGCGGTGTCCGTCAAGTTTCTTGAGCAAACTATCTTTCATACCTTTGGAGTTCCTGAAACGGTCTTCTCCGACAATGGTCGGCAATTTACCTCCAAAGAGTTTGCTAAATTGTTGACCGACTATGGCGTGCACCATGTGCGCACGGCTGTATATTCGCCTCACCCTAACGCTTCCGAGCGGGTGAATAGATCCATCCTCGCCGCCATTAGGGCGTATTTAAAGGAGGATCATCGTGAGTGGGATAGACATCTGTCGTCCATTGAATGTGCTCTTCGTAGTACCCACCACGAGGCGATCGGCATGTCCCCATATCAGGCCCTGTTTGGTAGCCACATGGTCCTACACGGATCAGCATATCCAGTCCTGAAGAAACTGAACGTTTTACAGGAGGGTGACATAGCTTTTCTACCATTGACGGACAAAATGCAGATGCTTCGTGAGCGGATTGCTGTTAATTTAGCCGCCGCACACATCAGACATAAAACCCAATACAACTTGCGGTGTCGTGTGAGCAGTTTTCGTCCCGGAGATGAGGTCTACCGGAGAACTTTCTGGGTGAGTAACCGAGCGGGTCGTTTTAGTGCCAAGTTGGCACCCCGGTTTCTGAAAGCTCGGATACGTAAAAAAATTGGAACCAGCTTGTACGAGCTGGAGGATTTGGGAGGTAAGAGCATAGGGGTATATCACGCCAAAGACCTACGTAGTTGATTTCCTCAAGGTTCCATCTTCATTTTTTTATTTTCGGTCAGTCTGGAGAATATCTCTCAGCAGACAGTTTGACTATCGTTTCACCGGGGGGAGTCAAAAGCAATGTGGTATTGCTGGAGACTGGCCCGGTGGAGCGAAAGCAAACCGGGTTTGTACGAAATGTTTGGAGACTTGTTGATATCCGTCGGGGGACAATGTGGTATTGTCTTCCGCCTGTTATTCGCAACTCCAAATATTTCTCCGGGAGATTTTTCAGACTGGCCATCGCAACCTACGGTTGCAAGCATGAACCTAAATTATAGTTAGCTTTTCACTCGTTTCTTATATTACCAACTAGTTCACGCATGCCCGGCTAGCTCTCTAGAGCATGAGACTCCTATTCTCAGGTCGTGAGTCGAGACCCACATTGGCGCCAAAGATATTAGACCTACGGCGACCGTTTTTTTCGGCTCCTCACTGCCTCGCGAGTCGGCCTTGTGGACCCGAGGGTATGTAACGGTCGGTTGTAAAATTTATTGTGAATGGGAAATTAACGTTCGAAAACACTTTGTAGAAATGGGAAGTTTTTGGAAAAATCACTGTGCGGAATCAGGAAATTTTGAAAAAAGTAGGCGGCGAAAAGAAAAACAAATAAACAGGAAAGGAAAATTTTTTAGTCAGTCCGTTGCTGGAGGATAGTCGGTGGATAGATTTGGAGTGAGTTAGAGAGTTTTTTTTGTCGGAGTCTTTTTCGGCGAGAGTCAGTTTTTTTGTCGTCGACTGGAGATTCAGCTTTTGTTCGCTGGAGAAAGAAAAAAATTAAGAAAAAAAAGTATTTTTATATATGTACATATCTGGAAAAGAAAATAGTTAGTCAAGACAATTTATTGAGGATTCAACGTTTGCATGAAATGGAAGATGTTCTAGTAAATGGTATTCATCCAAATGAACGAGTTTTGTGAGGCGAAATATACTGTTTTTATATATCTGGAAAAGAAAATGGACCGTAATATGTGATTTACCCAAAGAGAGATGACACTTACGAAGTTGCAGAAGAAAGTACATTAGATGATCCATTGACCAGGACGAAGCAAAAGTTTTGTTGGGGGAGGAAGAAAGAAAAAAAAAAAGAAATTTCGATTTTGGTTGCAGCGGACGATTTTGCTGGAAGATTTTGGTCTGGAAAAGGCTGCCGTGTTGACTCACAGGTTTGATCACTTGAGGTGGACTCAAAACACCGCACGAGGTTGGCGGTGTAGGAAACATTTATTTTCCGGTAGGACATTTCCTTTTTATTTAGTTTCTTTTATGATATATTCTCAAAGGTGGTAATAACTTTGTTGTCAAAATAACAACATTATAACTAAAATAGTTATGCACATATATAAATACATATACACAAGATTATTAACTAAATAAATATATAAAACCCAAGATACCCCACTGCAAATAAAATAATGGTTGCTAAGTCAATTTCAATAAATAAATATATACAAGACCTAATCTATACCACAGAAAATATTATATAATAATTAGTGCTGATTCCATTTAAATAAATAAATATATACAAGACCTATTATACACCACAGAAATTATAATAATTTTTGCTGATCCAAGTTAAATAAATAAATATATTTACAAATCCGAATATACACAACCACAAATAAAATATTGGTTTCTGATTCAATTTATATAATTTAACTTATTAAAATATACTAATTTTAAGTTGCGTTACCCATAATGGTTTATAGTATTCATAATTGTTTGTACGTTCCATGTTGGAAATAGTTTGTCTGATTGTTTCTAGGCACTTTGTTCGCGATATTCTGAATTATTTAAATGTAATAAAAGGTGTACAAAAACGGGACGAATTGGTACCAATCACGACACGTTTTTCCAGAGAAATGTTTTGTAGATTGAATATATTAAATTGTGTTCTTGTGCGGATAAGTGTAATTGAAATAATCCCTGTAAATTAAATGTTTATAATGATTAAAGCAACGTGTTAGATTTTTTTTGGGAATGGTTTAGGCGGATGTTCTTTCTTTTCAGGGTTTGACGCGGGTCAGGCGATGACCGAGGAATGATGGACGGAAGTCAAAGTTGCACAGACACAGGTAAGTGGTGAACCAACCGCGGTAAGCCCCGGCCACACACCCCACGACCCCTCCGGCGAGCTAGACAACTCCGTGTGGCCGGCGTGGGAGTTCCGGATTTTCTTTTTATTTCTTGTGTCTGGTGTTGGCTCCTTGGCCATGCTCTTCCGGGCTTGTGGCTAAGGGGGTAACACCTCGCATAAGTGGCGCCCACTATTTTCTCGCGCCATTATGCTGGTACATAAATTATCATTCTCTTTCATTTGATATCCATGTCGAAGGTGTTGTGAAGAAAATGCTAATCCGCATTCTTGAGGTGACCGCTATGGACCAAGCGACATATTGAGTATACTATATTACTTATATTGTTCTACTTATCATACTCTTTCATTGGATACCCATTTCGAAGGGGTTGTGAAGAAAATGGTCATCTGCTCTCTTGAGATGACTGCCATGGACCAAACGATATATTGAGTATACTATATTGCCTTTGGTGTTCTACTTACCATACCTTTTCATTTGATATCCATGTAGAGGGGTTGTAAAGAAAATGGTAATCCACCCTCTTGAGATGGCTGCTATGGACCAAACGCCTGCTTTTCTGTTGTTGTTTTTGCTATAAACCTCACAGGGCCCGAGACCTTTCCAACGAATGCAAAACCGTGGAAATCGGATCGTGCGTTCTGGAATTATAGCGTCAGGAAGGAAATCCCGACTTATTTTTATATTATAGATATATATATTAGGGTGGCCCTTATTTTCAAAAAGTCGGAAATTTTCACATGCTAACCCCTAGAATGGGGCTCTATACCGAAAAAAAAATCCTCTAAAAATTTCAGCTGAATTGTTCAAGTCTTACCCGTGCCGAAAACGGGGTAAAATTTGGTAGTTTATATGGAAATTTTTATTAATCAACATTTTAGATTTGCTTCAAATTTTTTTTATGCAGTCCCTATACAAAATAAACGGACCCGTATTTTTTCTTTTTTAATTTTGGTCAGTATTTTAAAAAATTAGGGGGGGTTAAGTTTACGTCATTCGCCGATTATGCCCTTTTCCAAATCGTTATTGCTCCGGTTCTATTCATCGCATCGAGTTAAATGAGATATCATTTTAAAGGTAATGAAGAGGTTTTTCTTTTTATATTTATAGTTGTGAAAAATTTTTCAACTTAGTATTTGTTATTAACAATTAAAAATTTTAAAAGCCGTCTACTATGCGTTCGCGTTTTTTTTTTAAATTTAAAAAAAAATACTATCGTATTCCCCGGAAAATTTCCTATAAAAAACATATTTTTCCAGAGTGGTAGGTCAACTTAGTATTTGTTATTAACAAATAATATTGTATTTATTATTAACAAATAATATAGTATTTTTTATTAGCATATACTATCATATTCCCCTAGAGAGGCCCTTATTTGTACTAGCGATTTTTTTTTGTAACATTTTTGATGGTGCTAACCCCTAGAATGGTGGTGAAAAAAAATCGTATAGAAATTTAGAAACCTATAGTGTTAGGAGTCAGATTTCGGGGAAACCTAAATGATTAAAAGGATAACGGTTTATTTATATCTTTTTTATAACAATTACTAGCTGGGACCCGGTGCGCCTACGCTGCACCCATAAGTCAATAGTAAACAATAAAAACCATCCATTGACTTAATATTTTTCGAGATATGAATTTTACACAGATGAAATGCCTCAAAGAACATGGGTCTTGCGTCGGCCGCCATGAATCGGTATATTGAGTCTACTACATTGCTGATTGTATTCTACTTATCATACTCTTTAATTTGATACCCATGTTAAGGGGGTTGTGAAGAAAGTGGTAATCCGGCCTCTTTAGACGGCCGCCATGGATCTAAAGATATATTTTGTATACTACATTGCTTATTGTATTCTACTTATCATACCCTTTCATTTGATACCCATGTTGAGGTGGTTGTGAAGAAAGTGGTAATCCGGCCTCTTGAGACGGCCGCCATGGATCTAAAGATATATTTTGTATACTACATTGCTTATTGTATTCTACTTATCATACCCTTTCATTTGATACCCATGTCGAGGTGGTTGTGAAGAAAGTGGTAATTCGGCCACTTGAGACGGCCGCCATGGATCTAAAGATATATTTTGCTTATTGTATTCTACTTATCATACCCTTTCATTTGATACCCATGTTGAGGTGGTTGTGAAGAAAGTGGTAATTCGGCCACTTGAGACGGCCGCCATGGATCTAAAGATATATTTTGCTTATTGTATTCTACTTATCATACCCTTTCATTTGATACCCATGTCGAGGTGGTTGTGAAGAAAGTGGTAATCCGGCCCCTTGAGACGGCCGCCTTGGATCTAAAGATATATTTTGTATACTACATTGCTTATTGTATTCTACTTATCATACCCTTTCATTTGATACCCATGTCGAGGTGGTTGTGAAGAAAGTGGTACCCCGCCCTCTTGAGACGGCCGCCATGGATCTAAAGATATATTTTGTATACTACATTGCTTATTGTATTCTACTTAACATACCCTTTCATTTGATACCCATGTTGAGGTGGTTGTGAAGAAAGTGGTAATCCGGCCTCTTGAGATGGCCGCCATGGATCTAAAGATATATTTTGTATACTACATTGCTTATTGTATTCTACTTATCATACCCTTTCATTTGATACCCATGTCGAGGTGGTTGTGAAGAAAGTGGTACCCCGCCCTCTTGAGACGGCCGCCATGGATCTAAAGATATATTTTGTGTACTACATTGCTTATTAGGGGGGCGAACGGCTAACAAAGACCTTGGAAGGTGGTGACACCCGATTTGTCACTACTGTAAAAATCCGAGAAGATCCACTGCATACAAACACCTAGCAGACCTGTTAGCAAGTCCTAATCCCACCTCCCCGCGGTGCCCCCTGGGGTACTTCTTCGGAAGGAGCTAACGGGAGACGGGCGAATGGCGAGCTCTCTGCGCCACAAAACAGAGTTTTAAGTCGGTTGGGCTGAGGGTTAGCAACCCGCTCCCATAAAAAACACCATTGCTACGAATCGGCAAACAATGCCTCGGAACCGGATGGACAACACGACGACGACCTTTGCTTTTCGAACAAGGACACGAATCGGATCATGGAATGTGAGAACAATGCTTGCTGAGGGACGGCTGGATGAAGTCCTCAACGAGATGAATCGATATAAAATCAAGATCATGGGACTTAGCGAGACCAGATGGCCCGATGCGGGGGAACATATCTGCCCAAATGGTGAGTCCTTCTTATATTCTGGGAGAAATGAAACTGAAAGCCGTAGGAGTGGCGTTGGCGTAATACTCACCAAAGAAGCCAGGTCCAGCCTCATTAGCTGGTCACCAGTTTCTGAGAGGATTATTACCGTGCGCCTGCGTACCAGGCTAAGAAGTACTACGGTAGTCCAATGCTATGCTCCAACTGAAGACGCAGAAGATGACATCAAAGACGAGTTCTATATGCGACTGAATGAGGTTTTTCGCTCTATTCCAAGGGGAGACATCATTGTATTAATGGGTGACTTAAACGCACAAATCGGCCGCGACAACACCGGTCTTGAACAAACAATTTGAAAACAAGGCCTAAGCCAAGTTACCAATAACAATGGTGAGCTTTTCGTTGACTTTTGTAGTTCCCATCAACTAATAGTAGGTGGAACTTACTTTTGCCACAAGAAGATACACAAAGAGACCTGGGTATCACCCGATGGTAGAACGAGAAATCAGATAGATCACGTGGCCGTCAGCCGCAGATGGAGAACCATTCTGGAGGATGTCAGGAGCTTCAGGGGAGCGGACACTGGAAGCGACCACCATTTGGTAGTAGCAACTATTCGCCTTAGAATCGCTGCAATCAGAAACGTTCAACGCGATGTTATAAACCGTAGACGGTTTAACGTTGACCTTCTGCAGGAGACCGCTAAAAAGCGAGAATTTGCTGGAAACCTGCAGCAAATATTAAACCAGCAAACCGTTTCTGACGACACAAATATTGAAGAGCTGTGGAGTAGAACAAAGGGCGCTATATTGACGGCTGCGGAAACGAGCGTCGGTTATGTCCAGAGAAACATGCAACATTGGATCTCGGACACTACCTGGCAAAAAATAGAACGCAGGAGGGCCCTCAAAAATAACGTAAACTCTACAAGCGACCCGGAAAGACGTCACCAACTTGAACGGGAATATTCCCAATTACACCGGGAAGTAAAGAGAAGTGTGCGGCGTGATAAAAGGCAGCAGATAAATGAGCTCGCAGAAAAAGCGGAAAACGCGGCAAACACAGGCAACAGTAAAGTGCTGTACCAAATTACTAAACAGCTCTCGGGAAAGCACTCTACTAAAAAGCATGCCGTAAAGAGTGCGGATGGGAGGCTGCTGTGCAGCGACGAGGAGCAACTCCAAAGATGGAGAGATTACTTCTTCGCCGCCCTGAATGGTTCACTTGCACAGGAACCTCAGGAAAACAGCAACAATGCACAGCCGATAAGAATCAACACCCGGGCCCCATCCAAGACGGAAATAGTAACCGCAATTCATGCGATGGCCAATGGTAAAGCAGCTGGAAAAGATGGCATCCCGGCAGAATTGTTGAAAGCCGATTCAAGCCTCATAGCAGATGCGCTTCAGCCAATCCTGGAAATAGCATGGAACACCTGTACCTTTCCGGAGGATTGGACGGAAGGTATCATAGTCAAAATACCCAAAAAGGGGGACCTAACAATATGCGACAACTGGAGAGGCATCTGTCTATTATCTACTGTGGGTAAAATCTTGTCCCACGTTATATTATCAAGGATAAGAGAGGCAGTAGACCGAACGCTTAGAAGGCAGCAGGCCGGATTCAGGAAGGGCCGCTCATGTATAGACCATATTAACACCTTGAGAATCATAGTGGAGCAGTCTACTGAATTCCGATCCCCCCTTTACCTAGCTTTCGTAGATTATGAGAAAGCGTTCGACTCGGTTAATAGGAGCTTTATATGGCAGGCATTACGGCGACGTGGACTGCCTGATAAAATAATAGAATTGATAAAAGCCCTTTACAACAATTCCAAATGCAGAGTTCTCCATAATGGAAAATTATCCGACAGCTTCGAGGTGAATTCAGGAGTACGACAAGGATGTCTACTTTCGCCATTACTATTTCTTATAGTAATAAATGACATCCTTGTCGACGCTCTAGATAATAGAACAGGCGGCATACAATGGGGTTTGCTAGACCGCCTTAAGGACCTCGACTACGCGGATGATATCTGTTTGCTGGCCCACAGACATCAGGAGCTAAAAAACATGTTAAACAATTTGGCAACAGAAAGTAGTCTAGCAGGCTTAAGGCTGAATCCGAACAAAACCAAAGAAATGCGGATAAACGCAAACACACTTGAACGAACTGCGCTGAATAACCGTGACGTGGAACTGGTAGATAAATTCTGCTACCTCGGTAGCATTATTACCGAAAATGGCGGTACAGAAGAAGACGTCAGTTCCAGAATAAATAAAGCACGAGGCGCATATGCATGCCTGTTCCGCATATGGAGATCAACGGAGATCTCAACTAACACCAAATTGCGGCTGTTCAACTCCAACGTTAAGGCAGTTCTTTTGTACGGTTGCGAAACATGGAAAGTCACCCAATTCATCACAGGGCGCCTACAAGTCTTCATCAACAGATGCCTGCGTCGTATCCTAACAATCCGCTGGCCAGATAGAATTTCAAATGAAGAGCTATGGCGCCGTGCCGGCCAAGAAAGGATAGACGACCAAATCAGGCGAAGGAAATGGAATTGGGTTGGCCACACCTTGCGACGCGATAACGAAAATCTAGCCAAACAGGCCCTTGACTGGAACCCGCAAGGATCCCGTCGAGTTGGAAGACCTAGAACAACGTGGAGGAGGACCCTACTAGCAGAGGCCGCAACAACTGGGAGATCCTGGTCAGAGCTGAGAGCTGTCGCGCAAAACAGAGTCCGCTGGAGGGCAACTGTTTCCGCCCTATGTCCCATGAGGGATTAAAGGGGCACAAAGAAGATTGCTTATTGTATTGTACTTAACATACCCTTTCATTTGATACCCATGTTGAGGTGGTTGTGAAGAAAGTGGTAATCCGGCCTCTTGAGACGGCCGCCATGGATCTAAAGATATATTTTGTATACTACATTGCTTATTGTATTCTACTTCTCATACCCTTTCATTTGATACCCATGTCGAGGTGGTTGTGAAGAAAGTGGTACCCCGCCCTCTTGAGACGGCCGCCATGGATCTAAAGATATATTTTGTATACTTCATTGCTTATTTTATTGTACTTAACATACCCTTTCATTTGATACCCATGTTGAGGTGGTTGTGAAGAAAGTGGTAATCCGGCCTCTTGAGACGGCCGCCATGGATCTAAAGATATATTTTGTATACTACATTGCTTATTGTATTCTACTTATCATACCCTTTCATTTGATACCCATGTCGAGGTGGTTGTGAAGAAAGTGGTACACCGCCCTCTTGAGACGGCCGCCATGGATCATTTTAGTTTCAATATCGTCATGGCCTACCTATTGTTTGACAGCTGCGTAAATTTGAAATTTTCATTAAATGTAATGATTCAATTTAATGACAATTTTACATTTGTCGAACAATAGGTAGGCCATGAAGCTATTGAAACTACAATGAAGTGAAAATTCCTAAAATTACCATTTTTTTTTGGATTTTGCAGCTGTTTTTTTGGTTAAAGGTATAAAAAATAGCGTACGACCTATTCTCAGACCTACCAAATATACACAAAAAATTTCATGCAAATTGGTTAACCCGTTTCGGAGGAGTACGGTAACAAACACTGTGACACGAGATTTTTATAGATATGGATAATGTATATAGTTATCGTTGATGTTGATTTATGCTCTGAATTTTCGATATTCTTCAGTTTTGGTTTTCTGACACACGTCTTGATTCTTCATAAAATTATTTTCCGACTGAGAACAAAAACCTTGTGGGTAAATTGATCACTGAAAAGAAAATAGTGTAGAGTGATAGTAAACTATCCCAAAGTAGTGAACGACAACAAGGTTGTTCCCAAACAAAAGAATGACACTGAAAGTGTCCAGCTAAAGAGAGTGACACTGAAAGTGTCCCGCTAAAGAGAGTGACACTGAAAGTGTGCCGCTAAAAGAGAGTGACACTGAAAGTGTCCCGCTAAAAGAGAGTGACACTGAAAGTGTCCCGCTAAAAGAGAGTGACACTGAAAGTGTCCCGCTAAAAGTGAAATTCCTGATGGATAAAGGTGCTGAGTTGATCTCCTGAATAAAGATCCGTCTGCTAACCGTACCTCACATGCTCGAACTCTTCCGTCTCTTCCAGGATAAACTCGTTCAATGCTGGCTAATCTCCATAGCAGTCTGGGCGCATTCTGCTCACACATTAGTGCATGAAAATAACTCGTTGAGTGCTAGTGACAAATTTTCATATTTGCAGGCGGTTTTGTATGGTAGGGCAGCTTCCACCATTGCCGGCTTTTCGCCCACAGCGGCTTGTTATGATGCCGCAATTTCACTCCTGCGTGAAGAATATGGTGACACAGAAAAGCTGGTTGACAAGCTCATTCAGCAAATAATGTCTTTAAATTCCGTCTCTTCTAGGCACGATGTAGCCGGTTTAAGGCGGCTATACAATGCCGTAGTTTCTAATACGCGTTCGTTGTCGTCTCTAGGGGTCTCATCCAGCAATTATTATGTTATATTGAAAGCAGTGTTATTGAGATGTATACCGCAAGATTTGCGTGTGGAGTACCACCGTGTATATGACAGCCGGGATGATGTTCAAGAGGAAGCAAAGGATGATGATGCACAATCTGTCAGCTCCGCGCCAAATTCGAATACGTTGTCCATTACCATTGATAAAGGTGTTAAATTTCTTTTAAGTTTTTTGAAGCGGGAGATAGAAGCTCTGGAACGGGCTGGTGTTTCTGATAGGAAATCTAGTGCATCAAGTTCGACATTCAACACAAAAGCTATCAAGACAGCTGCTGGATTATTATCTCCAACTCAGGGCAAAAAGGTTTGCATATTTTGTAAGGGCACTAATCATTTTTCAGATGTCTGCGAAGCCCCTCTGAAGCTCGAGGAAAAAAGAGCTGTACTTAGTAAGGAAGGAAGATGCTTTAAATGCACTAGAAGAGGGCATACATCCAGAGACTGCAAAGTGAAATTATATTGTCGTAAGTGTAGTGGCCGCCACGTTCTGGCTTTATGTTGGAATGTACGTCTCAAATGTAGTGATCCTAAAAACGAAAAGGAATTGAAGGAATCATTTAGTGCTGCTGATGCTTCCACGACTAATTTATGTTCAGCAAACTCATTTTCATCCAACGTGCACCTACAAACAGCACGCGCTTTTGTTTCTACGCCTAATAACGCTGCTATGGCGTTTTTAGTAAGAATAGTTTTCGACAGCGGTAGTCAGCGATCGTATATCACTCAAAGTATAGCTGAAAAGCTGGATTTGCCAGTTGTAGATCAAGTTAAAATTAGAATCCTACCATTTCGTTCATCAAAGAAAACACCAATCCAACTTTGCAGTCGAGTGAGGATAAGTCTTCGAAGTCAATATGACAATTCTATAACGTGTATGACGGCGATAGTAGTACCGGAAATTTGTATTGACACCTTACCAGTTCCGGACATAAACGATTCCAGATTTTCTAAGTTTACTCTAGCGGATGCTCCTTTCTTAGGAAAACCTCAAGATGGAATTTCTGTACTTATCGGATCTGATTTTTATTGGCGATTCATCACTGGAAAATTTGAACGTATTGAAAATGAATTGACAGCAGTGCACACAAAACTAGGTTGGACAATTCAAGGACCGTTGTGTAGCAATTTTATACCAGAATGTGAGTCAGTGGCAATGTGTGCATCGTCCACGCTTGAAAAGTGTTCGTCATTAGATGATCTCAGCCAAATGTGGGACCTTGAACTTTTAGGTATAAAATCTCCTGATGCAAGAGATACTATTATTGAATTAGACCGATATGTGAAGCGGAAGGAGAACTATTACGAAGCATCCCTTTTATGGTTAAAATCACATTGTAGTCTACATAGCTATCATGACAGTGCCTTTAAAAGATTCCGTGGACTGCTGCGAAAACTGTCTAGAGATCCTCAAGCGCTGCAAGACTACGATACTGCCATGTTCGAATTAATTAAGTCAGGAGTTGCTGAGCCAGTTATCGATCAGGAGGAAACCAGAAAACGTCCAGTATATTATATGCCCCACCGCCCGGTATATCGCGAGGATAAGACGACAACAAAACTGCGAATTGTTTTTGATGCTTCCGCACGATTACCTGATGGTGCTTCATTGAATGATAATTTAGATTCTGGCCCGAATTTACTGCCTGATATTCTATCAACTTTATTAAATTTTCGGATAGGTATGGTAGCATTAGTCGCCGATATTGAGAAAGCTTTTTTGCAGATCAAATTGTGCCGAGATGACAAAGATGTCCATAGGTTTTTTTGGTTTAAGGAGCCCATTGAAAGTATTACCAACTTGCCAGCTGTTCAAGAATATCGCATGACCAGGGTAACCTTTGGCGTGAAGTGTAGTCCGTTCCTGCTTGAAGCCGTGATTCATAAGCATTTGGAAACAGAAGCTTCGAATTTTCCAGATGTTTGCTCGCTCCTAAGGAAATCATTTTATATGGATGATCTGGTAATAAGTGTCAACGAACCGAAATTTGCTTTCAAAGTGTATTCAGAGGCGTGCTGTATCATGAAACGGGCTAGTATGAACATCCGAAAATGGAACACCAACGATGTCTCTCTTAGAACAACTTTAGCTGAAGAAAACGAATTACCTATTAGGCAAAAGGTGTTAGGAATGGTTTGGAGCTGCTTGACAGATGAGATTTCCATAGATTTGCGACCTGCTCGAGAGTTCTTGCTACATATAGCGAATGAAGGTGTTACTAAAAGGAGCGTACTGCAATTGTTAGCACGAGTTTTTGATCCCATAGGCATTCTTGCTCCATTTACTGTAAAATTAAAAATGTTTTTTCAGAGGTTATGGCGATTGAAGATGTCTTTGGATGAAAATGTTCCGGCAGAGCTTTTGAAAACTTGGAATAAGTGTCGTCAAGAATTCGGAAATTTAGATGAAATTTTTTTACCTCGATGTATGACAAATGTAAAAGAAGTAAGTTCCATTCAATTGCACATATTCGCAGATGCCAGCCCATTAGCGTATGGGGCTGTGGCCTTTCTAAGGACGGAACTAACCGATGACATCATAACAAAATTTGTTTGTTCGAAAAATCGCCTAGCGCCAATTTTGAAGCAAAATAAGCAGCTAACACTTCCGAAATTGGAGCTTACTGCGGCTCTTGTTGCCGCTCGCCTTTGTAAATACTTATTAGATAATTTGAATATATCAATATCGAAGGTATATCTCTGGACTGACTCCAGAATTGTGTTACATTGGATTAACGGAGATATAAAAAGATGGAATGTTTATGTAACAAATAGAGTGAGAGAGATTCGACAATGCACTTTATGTGAAAACTGGAAGCATTGTCCAGGCGAAGTCAATCCAGCAGATTTTTTAACTCGAGATGTATTTGGAAAAAATGTGACTAATTCAAGTTCATGGTTAGCTGGACCCCTTTGGCTATCTAAAGTTGAAGACCAATGGCCACAAATCGTCAAACATGTCACCAGTGATGAATTAAGCCTAATTTCTTTACAACAGGCTGAAGATACTAATGTAAGCAAAAGAACAGTTCTTTTAAATTTGGCAGACTACAGTTCTTATACGAGATTACTACGGGTGACTGCTTATATCCGCAGATTTGTAGCACACGCTCGAAATGCACCAATAACGACTAACAAGTTCCTTGTAGGTAAAGAAATCCAGTTGGCCGAATTGTTTTGGGTGAAATTCATTCAAGAAGAATATTATAAAGCTGAAATGGAGGCGCTGAAAGCCGATAGGCCGATTCCTGCTAACTCTGTTATATTAACGTTGAATCCAGTTTTGGATACAGAAGGAGTAATACGTGTAGGCACACGCCTACAATTCATGGATATGTGTTATGAAAGTACCTTTCCTGCAATATTACCTCCATCAAGTCATTTAGTCAAGCTGTTAATAAATGATACGCATCAACGATTACTGCACAGTGGTGTAAATGCTGTATTAACGCGTCTCAGGGAGAAATTTTGGATTCCCCGTGCTCGTCAAAAAATTAAAACTGTATTGAAAAGCTGCAGAGTATGTCGACGTCTTTTCAGCAAACCAGTGAGTCAACCCTTTGCACCTCTACCGCGAAGCAGGCTAATGTCAACAAAACCTTTTGAGACGGTCGGCGTAGATTTTGCTGGGCCACTTTTTGTTAAATGGTCGAAATCTGACACAACAACTGTAAAATCTTACATCATGCTTTTAACCTGCGCAACTGTACGAGCGATTCACCTTGAGTTGGTACCCAATCTTGGCGTCGAGAGTTGTATATTAGGTTTAAGACGTTTTATTGCACGAAGAGGCCTTCCTAATTTGATTATGTCTGACAATGCTCGGACATTTAAGCGTGCAGCAAAAGAATTAAAGGAGCTAAATTCAAGTTTACATACGAAAGAATTTCAAGATTACTTGGCAACTAATAAGATATCGTGGGAGTTTATAGTTGAGCGAGCGCCTTGGTGGGGAGGTTTTTGGGAGCGGCTGGTGCGTTCTGTAAAGAACGCTTTAAAATTGGTGATTGGCAGAGCAACACTGACGTTTGAAGAAATGCAGACAGTTTTGGTAGAAGTCGAGTCCACGATCAATAGTCGACCTTTAACGTATGTGAACGACGACCCTAAAGACTTAAGTCCTTTGACCCCTTCACATTTTTTACAAAATTCTAATCCTTCAGCTCTAGTTATAGGAGCAGATCTCATAAGGCCGGCTTCCACTACTCAAATAAGGGAATTATGGAAGACACGTTTCAAATTGGTGAATGCTTTTTGGAAAAGATGGCGAACGGAATATGTGCAGCAACTACGAACTTTACATCAGACGAAGAAAAGATGTTTTGGAAGAGATTTCAATGTAGGAGATGTTGTACTAATGTATGAGCAGAATGCGCCCAGACTGCTATGGAGATTAGCCAGCATTGAACGAGTTTATCCTGGAAGAGACGGAAGAGTTCGAGCATGTGAGGTACGGTTAGCAGACGGATCTTTATTCAGGAGATCAACTCAGCACCTTTATCCATTGGAATTTCAGCACGAGGAGCCGTCTACTTTACTCGCCCGCCCGGAGGATGTAGAAAATTAAATGTAAAATATATATATATATATATATTAATCAAAACAACAACAAAAACATATTAATCAAAAAAGGAACCTCCCAACACTAATTTATGTAATAACCATAGAATACCCCTACAACTAATTGTTAATTTAATTGTTTGGAAATTTCAATGTCATCACCGAAATATTAAAAACTGTATCGGTCTCTTCTTTGTCGAGCCGTAGAAGTGACCACAACTGCATAGGAGAGAATAAATTGGTTTCGAATTATTACTTGGAGCTTTTTTATATTTATAATTCTTTTTTTAAGCATATTAGCTGCTGCAGTCTAATTAATCCTCGTAAGAGTTTATTTTTCGACAGAGAGTGACACTGAAAGTGTCCCGCTAAAAGAGAGTGACACTGAAAGTGTCCCGCTAAAAGAGAGTGACACTGAAAGTGTCCCGCTAAAAGAGAGTGACACTGTAAGTGTCCCGCTAAATAATAACAAAGGAAAGAATCCTCATTTACCTGGTGTTGCCGATGTTTGATTTTAAACATTCCCGGCCGCCTTCGCTGACAAAGGCAGCGAATGAGCTGATTCGGTTGACTCAATAGGAAGAGGGCACAATTTAGTAGCTGGTCGAGTAATAACACCTGTACTGGTTTTGATAGTAGCCACTCGAACAATACCGTCTTTTCCTGGGTGAACCTGGATAACACGGCCAACAGGCCATTTAGATGGAGGATATCGTTCATCTTTAATGAAAACAAGTGCGCCAGTAGTAATTTGAGGTGATGGTGATGTCCACTTGTAAACAGCTTGATATCGTTGTAGATATTCTTGAGTCCACTTACGCCAAAAGCTTTGCAACATTTGGCTTAGATGTTGCCATCGTGAAAGCCGTCCGACTTTGAAATGTTCCAGGTTTGGTTCGGGAACTAAGTTGAGAGGATGACCGATAAGAAAATGGATTGGAGTCAAAACGTCCAAATCTTCTTCGTCATTGGAGAGAGGACATAACGGTCTAGAATTTAGGACAGCTTCTATTTGTGTTAGTAACGTGGACATTTCTTCAAAAGTTAACAATGTCTCTCCAACAACTCGTCGTAGATGGTATTTCATCGATTTGACTCCAGCCTCCCATTTACCACCAAAATGGGGTGCTGCTGGTGGATTGAACACCCATTTAGTGCCATCGTTAGCAATGATTGATGCTAAGTGCTCTAGTTCTTTTGAAGAGGCATTGAATAACTTGGATAGTTCCTTATCAGCTCCCTTGAAGTTTGTACCGCAATCGCTATTGAGAGTGGAGCAAATTCCTCGACGAGCAGTGAAACGGCGATAAGCGGCAAGGAAGGCATCCGTTGAGTAATCGCTGACGATCTCAAGATGAATTGCTGAGGTTGTATAACATACGAATACAGCAATCCAGGATTTCTGTGTTTCGTTGCATCTGCCTTTCCAGCTTTTCATGATAAATGGGCCAGCGTAGTCGATGCCCGTGTGGAGAAAAGCTCGAGATGGAGTGATTCGAGTTGCTGGTAGTTGTCCCATGAGGTGCTTAGCGAAAGCACGTCTATATCGGGTGCACCGAACACATTTAATGAAGAAGGATCGGACCGGTATTCGCCCACCAATAACCCAATACTTTTGACGAAGATAGGTTAGGGTTTCTTGGGTCGCACCATGTAGAGTCTTATCGTGTGCCTTTCGTATTAACAGAGTGGTGAAGTCAGAGTATCGTGGAATAATGTAAGGATGTTTCGTAGATGATGGCAGTGATGAGTTTCTCAAACGACCACCGACTCGAAGTAGTCCGTTCTTGTCAAGAAATGGCATCAATCTAATTATTGCTGTTGATTTTGGGAGCAGTTGGTTTGAAGTGAGATGATCGATTTCGTCCTTGAAGTATATTGATTGAATGTACTTAATCCAAACGATGGTCGCGTTTTCCAATTCTTCGGGAGTAATGGGATTGTTGAGAGAAACATTTTGTTTCTCACGAAGGCGTTTAAAAACTCGTTTGCAGATTGCAGTGATTCGAACCAGCGTAGTAAGGGAAGAAAAGCGGCTCAGGAAGTCGTTGGAGATGACTTGATTAGTATGAACTTTAATTGGACGACATTCTAAAGTGCTGGGGTTGTCAACCTGTGATGGCAGTTGGGAAGGCCAGGTTGATGATCTTGGACGAGCCATGATGGTCCAGTCCACCATGCGTTATAATGGTTAAGCTCGTTAGCCGAAAGCCCTCTTGTCGCGCAATGGGCGGGATTCATTTTTCTTGGAACATGTTTCCAAGTTGCTTTAGGTAACAGATCTTGAATTACACAGACGCGATTATGAACAAACTCCTTCCATTTCGATGGATGTTCATTGAGCCATGTGTGGACGATCGAGGAATCTGTCCATAAGAAGCAAGGTGCGAATTCCAGTTTAAGCGTTTTCGCACAATAAGCAACGAGCTTAGTCAACATAACTGCTGATGCAAGTTCAAGTCTAGGAATCGTCATTCTTTTTAGTGGAGCAACTGTGGTTTTTGAGCACAGAAGCGAAACAGTTGTGTGATCCGTAGATGACCGGATACGATTATAAACCATTGCAGCCATTGCGGATTGCGAAGCATCGCAAATCCTATGAATTTCAATTTGTCCCATCTGACTGGTCCAATAGTTCATATTCATGTAGGAAGGATTTGTAAGCTTGAAGAAATTCAGGGTGATTTACAAACTTGCGATGTAGACAGTGGAGCATTCGAACAGTGGATGGCATTGAGTCACCGAGTTGACTTTTATTGCTCTTAAACGGTAGTCAACGATATATCTTCCGGTAGAATCTCGCTGATAGGTGACCTTAAAGTGATTTTCACATTCTTGATCGTCTGCAGGAAGTAACTTGTATGTGGAGCTTCTTCTTCGGATGTATGTGGAACTTCTTCTTGGTTCCAAAACTGTTCCAAACACAGGTATTTGTCAGTTGAGATTGGTATTCCCGCGGAGATGGACCAGAGATAATCCAGCCGAAGGAGGTAAGCTGAGCGACTGGCGACTGATTATGTCCCTTGATGATGGGTCCTTGAAGCAACTCTCCGTACAAATCAGATCCCAAGATGATGTCAATTGTTCCTGGCTGATTAAACCGTGGATCAACAAGTGACAGGTCTTTTAGATGAGGCATCTCACTTTTGGTAATGTACTATATGTCTGGGGAATTAAGTTTGTGAGTTTGGGAAGGGCTATTGCGTTGACAGTTAGCTTAAACGGCGAGGCAAAATGAGGCTTGAGAAGGAGATTCACTGAACCCCCAGCTTTACTGGTTTTATTGTCGATAGTATGCAATGATAATGAGCACGATTGTCGTGGAATGTTAAGTTGTTGCACTAGATTCTCAGAAACGAGGGAGATTTCCGATCCCGGATCCAACAAAACTCGCGCCTTTAAAGAATGTCCATGATGGTTGATGACATTCACAATGGCTGTCGGTAGAAAAACAATTCGAGATGCTGCTGAGTGTACGTGGGTGAGTTGTTTTGCTTGGTTAGTCGTTGCATTGCTTGGCTTGGAATTAACCAAGGGTTTTTTTTCTCCAAATTGATGAAGTGAAGTGTGGTGAGCCTTGGCACATTTGAGACATCGTCTTCGTGATTGGCATTTCCCAAAGGAATGATTTCCCAGACAGTTGTAGCAAAGGCGATATTAGTTGACGAGTTCGCGGCGATGAGCTGTTGTGGTTTGAGTATATCTTGAGCATTGCGATGTATAATGATTGTCGTTGCATAGGACACACTTTGGCTTTTCGCGTGCGGTATTATCACTATGTCCAGCGAAATGAACACGCACAGATGATGGACGTGGATGAGAAGCTGCCTTACTGGACTGCGAATGCTCATACGCATTGAGAGTTTGGATTCTCGTTTCCAAAAATGCTTGAAACCGTGCCCAAGTTGGGCGTTCCTTCGTTGATCCGATTTCTTGTTCCCATGATTTTACAGATTCTGGATCAAGTTTTTCAATCGTGAGAGACACCAAAACTGAATCCCAATGTTCCACAGGCTCTTTAAGCATTTTTAGTGTTAATTTCTTGCATCGTGGCATTGTAGAGCTTTTCCAGGTCTGTACCGCAGTCTTTTGTCATCTTTTTAATTGCATAGAGTGACGAGAGTGATGAATAAATTAATAATCGTGGATTTTCATAGCGGGAAACAACAGCATCCCAAGCTGGCTAGAAATTATCGTCGACGATTTCGGTATTTTCAAGAATGTCAGCGGCAGGTCCAATCAAACAATTTTTTAAATACTGCAACTTCATTGCCAATGGTAGGGAGGATTCGTTGATTACGAACGATGAAAACATTCCTTTGAAGGATAACCACTTGGACAGCGATCCATCGTACTTGGGGATTTCCAATCGAGGTAAACGCATCAGAAGAACTGATTGTTGATAGAGCAAGATTTATCGCAGTATGATTATTTTGAAATTGCTGCCATTGATCCCGGACTTCTTGTAGCCAAGTCGACAAACCTTCTTGTGAGAGGTCCTTTTCTTGACTACTTAAAGCCCGAGCTATTACCGAGTCGATAAACTCCTGATACGAGCTTTGTCGATCAATTCGGTTATGAATGTGGCTGACTCTCATGGTAAAGCTGATGCGTGTACCTTCCAGAAGCCTCTTTCTAGGACGTATCGCCGATCCGGCTCGAAGGACCAAAAAATGTTAGGAGTCAGATTTCGGGGAAACCTCGAAAGGATAACGGTTTATTTATATCTTTTTTATAACAATTATAATGTATATAGTGTTATCGTTGATGTTGATTTATGCTCTGGATTTTCGATATTCTTCAGTTCTGGTTTTCTGACACACGTCTTGATTCTTGATAAAATTATTTTCCGACTGAGAACAAAAACCTTGTGGGTAAATTGATCACTGAAAAGAAAAAAGTGTAGAGTGATAGTAAACTATCCCAAAGTAGTGAACGACAACAAGGCTGTTCCCAAACAAAAGAATGACACTGAAAATGTCCAGCTAAAGAGAGTGACACTGAAAGTGTCCCGCTAAAGAGAGTGACACTGAAAGTGTCCCGCTAAAAGAGAGTGTCACTGAAAGTGTCCCGCTAAAAGAGAGTGACACTGAAAGTGTCCCGCTAAAAGAGAGTGACACTGAAAGTGTCCCGCTAAAAGAGAGTGACACTGAAAGTGTCCCGCTAAAAGAGAGTGACACTGAAAGTGTCCCGCTAAAAGAGAGTGACACTGAAAGTGTCCCGCTAAAAGAGAGTGACACTGTAAGTGTCCCGCTAAATAATAACAAAGGAAAGAATCCTCATTTACCTGGTGTTGCCGATGTTTGATTTTAAACATATAGAAATTTCAGCTGAAATGATACAGTTTTACCCGTGCCGCGGAATTTTTTTTTTGGTAAGGATGGTGAAACCATCGAAAGGCACTGCGAACAAAAGCGAGCTTTCGCACACAGTAGTGTGGGACTTTAACCCACTAAAACACCAACCCTGTTTTGAGTAATTAGAACTGGCCAGAAGGACCAACTATTAATTTTATGATTTAAAAAAAGGAAAAATAACATGAAAAGTAATTATAATAATAATGTTAGATTAGAAAAGACAAAAAAATAAAAAAGATAGAAGCTATTGTACGAACATAACTATCTGATCTATAGATTCGAAGAAGTACTAGCACACGTACAATCTTCAGGTAATACCACCAGTGTGGATTTTTTCCAGTCGGGGTACTTTTTCCGGTAATCGGATACAACTTTAACGATGAGCTGTTTCTGTTCATCATTGGAGCTTAACTTATCGTTGTATTCTTCTATCAACCTCACTCCTCTTTCCGCTATATCATTTGTAACTCTAATTTTTTCTACAATTCCCTTCGCATGTCGATAGTCTTCATCTGCATCCCACTCGGAAGGAGTCTTCTCGAGAAAAGATGATGGTATACAAAACCGAGTGAAAAATGTTTTCGTTTTAGGGGAAGTAAATTTGTCCAGTTCTCCAATTTCTTCAAGGTCTGAAGCTCTGAAGGTCATTTTTTTTTTGGTATAACGTCCACCTCTTCCGCGGTTTCGAAATCCTCTAAACATTCCGGTTCCTTCATTTTTTGACACATGTTTTGTTTTACCTCAAAAGAAACATCATCATCAAAAAAAGAAAAGGCAACCGCTTCGGTACTTAAGTATCACAAGTGCCTGAGAAATTTAGCTAGAACAGTTTTAGAAACTTGTTCATCAATGTTCCGATATTTATACAAATTTTTTAGAAAATTCAAGTCAGACTGGGGCGCTTTTATGGAGAGCGGAGATAGGAACCAATTTTTCACGTAAACTTTAACTATGAAAATACAAACATCGCGAAGCGCTTTCTTTGTAGTATCATTAATTTTAAATTCATTTCTAAGTAAGTGAATCTTTAACGAATAAATTGCTTTCGACAACCAGCGGGCATGATGCATTGCGCCTGGATAACGAAACCGTACATTTTCCTTTGAAAAATCACCTAAAAAAATTAAGCATAACTCTGCCAATTCTTTATAATCGCCTCTTGAAAAATGTTTTAAAGTTTTCAAATATTCAATTAAGGAAGATTTATCGTCGATGAAAATTTCGCGTACTTCTTTATCTTCAACTCCCGATAAAAATTTACTTTTATCAATTTGAGGCCAGGTGTCGTGGAATCTTTTAAAAAGTTGAACATTGGGGCCGGATGTTCCCGGTATTTTAAGCTCGAAGACAGCTTTTAAAACTATTTCCAAAATATGGTGCCTGCAGGGGAGATATAATAGTTTTCTTTCTAATAACCCTTCCAGAAGAACGCAAACGCCATTTTGTTCACCGGTATTTGTCGCAGTAGTGTCGAAACAACAAGCCTTTACCGTTTCTTCCAAACCCCAATCACACAAAACCTGAAAAATCTCTGTAGCTTGAGATTTTCCGGTACTACTTTCCAACGCTGGAACATGAAGAATCTGTTGTACACCCCCATCGCTAATAATAATTATAGGAAGTCTATCAACAAGTTCATGGCCCGTTAATGCAGGCAATAGCTTCTCATCCCAATGAAGAACTGCTGCATTCAAATCAATATTTTTAAATTCTTCCTTGATTTTTTGAGCCTTTTTTCTCTCAGTTCACGACGAGACCGTTGCGTTGGAGGGAAGTTTTATTTAAAACTGTATCAGTTAAATTATGCCCCAAGGCTTCTGCTACAGCTGAAATAATATGAATAGCTTCCCGATCACTCACCTTGCATTTATCAAGTGCAGAAACTGAACGTTCAGTGACTATATTTTGCTGGCCTCTTCGTTTTCCCGGCTCGACAACAGGTGAAGCTGCTTGTATATCTTGCACAATGTCTTCTTCACTCTCGGTTGTGCTGGTTAATTCTATGTGCTCATCTATATTGAAAAAAAAAAGATGTAATTAGATATGAGTAAACCAGGGCCTAATTGCAATCAATAGTGGTCAAAAGTTTAAAGCACCCCTGATAAAATACATTGGCATTTGAAACTTCCTTAAAGGTGTTTTAGAAGTGGAAATTTGAAATTTAAACGTGTTTCATTTTGGGTGTTATAAACTTTTGACCACTACCGTAGAAAAATATTTATTACGAAATATACTGTAACTTACTCAGTTCGTCCAACTCCTCATGTTTTCTCTTTTTATACATTTCAGCTCTGTAAGTACGCTTAAGGGAATTCGACTTCTGTCTTGCCTGTTTTTGATCAATACCACATATGTACCCTGGCCCCCCTTTCTCTCGTTTCTTAAAAACTCGATATCTTATAGATTTTCCATTGTATTCAAAGCATTTTCCACAGCAATATCGAAAAGATCGTCAAGTTCACTAACAAATTTCTTTTCTTTCTCCAATTGTTTGGCAGATTTCTGCTCTGGAGTCATACTTGCACACTTTTGAATATTCCGCCACCTTGTGTAAATTTTTTTCAATTTTGGCATGCAGTTCTTCTCACTTTGGGTTGGGATTCTTGCCTTCTTCCAAAACACCAGTGTTTCTCGAATCGCTAAACGTGCACCATCTTGTAACTTTAATTTTACTTCACGCAAATTAAAAAAAAAACTTTTAACACTTCTCTCTTTGACGGTAACTTATTGCCAATAATAATTTGAGGCGAATAATTCCCAATTAAATAAACCGCCTAGTCTTTTCGCAAAATTCTTTCCGAAGATGAAGCCATGACAAATAATAGATAGGCAAATAGAAAAAACTACAACACTACGCAAAAATAATACAACTTATATTAAAAGTCACTTGCTATATGTCATAAGATACTTCCACTAACAAAATACAACTCTTTTACTAGCTTGTTCAGCTTACTAGGAACGTCCGACTTAATACATATGTATGTTACCTTATTCGTCTTACTGAAAACAGATACTAACTTGATGGTCCTCCCCTTCCACACGGCACAAGGATCTTTCTACCTGTACTTTTTGTGGTCGTAAAGAAGCCATAAAAAGTACGGAGAAAAACATGCTTGTGCCGTGTAGGCGGGTCATCAAGTCTGTAACTATTTTCAGTAAGACGAATAAGGTTACATATTAAGTCGGACGTTCCTAGTAAGCTGAACAAGCTAGTAAAAGAGTTATGTTTTGTTATTACCTGCTATGGCTTCATCTTCGTTCACGAAAAGAAGATTATTTAATTGGGAATTACTGTCGCGGAGTGAACTTATCAGTCGCAATTGATGTATTTCATATAGAATATATTTAGTTACCTACCACTCTGGAAAAATTTGTTTTTTATAGGAAATTTTCCGGGGAATACGATAGTATTTTTTTTTTAATTTAAAAAAAAAACGCGAACGCATAGTAGACGGTTTTTAAAATTTTTAATAGTTAACAACAAATACTAAGCAATAACTAAGTTAATAACAAATACTAAATTTTTTCACACCTATAAATATATAAATAAAGACCTCTTCATTACCTTTAAAATGATATCTCATTTAACTCGATAGGATGAATAGAACCGGAGCAATAACGATTTGGAAAAGGGCATAATCGGCGAATGACGTAAACTTAACCCCCCCGTATTTTTTAAAATACTGACCAAAATTAAAAAAGAAAAAATACGGGTCCGCTTATTTTGTATAGGGACTGCATAAAAAAAATTTGAAGCAAACCAAAAATGTTGATTAATAAAAATTTCCATATAAACTACCAAACTTTACCCCGTTTTCGGCACGGGTAAGACTTAACCAATTCAGCTGAAATTTTTAGAGGATTTTTTTTCGGTATAGAGCACCATTCTAGGGGTTAGCATGTGGAAATTTCCGACTTCGACTCATACACATTAACCACCCGAACTACGAGTGTGTGCAAAATTGGAAGTTGATCGATTATATTTTCTACTTTTTAGTCTATTATAAGCTTTCCGCAATTTAGTGTTGGCCGCCATTTTGAATTTGGAATGACCCCACATAGCTTATTGTGTTCTACCTGTCATATCCTTTCATTTGATACCCATGTCAGAGGGTCGCGGAGCACAATTTCAAAAATCGGGCGCCATTTTGGAACCGCCATCTTGATATTTTTACAAAATGGCCAGATTGCATTGTCATCCAAACTAAACGTGTATGCAAAATTTCAGCTCTATCCGAAACCGGGAAGTGGGTCAAATTTAACTTCCAAGATTTGACGACAAACAGTATAAGTGTTGGCCGCCATTTTGAATTTGGAATGACGCCACATAGCTTATTGTGTTCTACCTGTCATATCCTTTCATTTGATACCCATGTCAGAGGGCCGCGGAGCACAATTTCAAAAATCGGGCGCCATTTTGGAACCGCCATCTTGATATTTTTACAAAATGGCCAGATTGCATTGTCATCCAAACTAAACGTGTATGCAAAATTTCAGCTCTATCCGAAACCGGGAAGTGGGTCAAATTTAACTTCCAAGATTTGACGACAAACAGTGTAAATGTTGGCCGCCATTTTGAATTTGGAATGACGCCACATAGCTTATTGTGTTCTACCTGTCATATCCTTTCATTTGATACCCATGTCAGAGGGCCGCGGAGCACAATTTCAAAAATCGGGCGCCATTTTGGAACCGCCATCTTGATATTTTTACAAAATGGCCAGATTACATTGTCATCCAAACTAAACGTGCATGCAAAATTTCAGCTCCATCCGAAACCGGGAAGTGGGTCAAATTTAACTTCCAAGATTTGACGACAAACAGTGTAAGTTAAATAAAAGAATTTAATAAGTCCGGTTTTGCTTCCTGACGCTATAATTCCAGAACGCACGATCCGATTTCCACGGTTTTGCATTCGTTGGAAAGGTCTCGGGCTCCGTGAGGTTTATAGCAAAAAAAAAATCAACACAAAAGCAGGCGTTTGGTTCAAAGCAGCCATCTCAAGGGGGCGGATTACCATTTTCTTTACAACCCCTCGACATGGATATCAAATGAAAGGGTATGGTAAGTAGAACACCAAAGGCAATATAGTATACTCAATATATCGTTTGGTCCATGGCAGTCATCTCAAGAAAGCAGATGACCATTTTCTTCACAACCCCTCCGAAATGGGTATCCAATGAAAGAGTATGATAAGTAGAACAATATAAGCAATATAGTATACTCAATATATCGTTTGGTCCATAGCGGCCATCTCCAGAGGTTGGATTACCATTATCTTCACACCCCTCGACATGGATTTCAAATGAAAGGGTATGATAAGTAGAACACCATAAGCAATATAGTATACTCAATATATCGTTTGGTTCATGGCGGTCATCTCAAGAGGGCGGATGATCATTTTCCTCACTACCCCCTCGACATTGGTATCAAATGAAAGGGCATTATAAGAAGAATGCCATAGAGAGACTATGTCTTTAAATTCATGGCGGCCATCTCAAGAGGGCGGGTTACCATTTTCTTCACAGCACCCGAGACATGGGTATCAAATGAAAGGCTATGAAAAGTAGAACACCATAAGCAATATAGT
This sequence comes from Thereva unica, assembly GCA_949987705.1. Lineage (NCBI taxonomy): Eukaryota > Metazoa > Arthropoda > Insecta > Diptera > Therevidae > Thereva > Thereva unica. Next base: position 46,025 of record CATLJY010000652.1, read on the forward strand.
ATACTCAATTTATAATGTGGTCCATGGCGGCCATCTCAAAAGGGCGGTTTACCATTTTCTTCACAACCCCTCCTAGATGGGTATCAAATGAAAGAGTATGATAAGTAGAACAATATAAGCAATATAGTATACTCAACATATCGTTCGGTACATGGCTGTCATCTCAAGAGGGAGGATTACCATTTTTTTCACAACCCCTTCGAGATGGGTATCAAATGAGAGAGTATGATAAGTAGAACACCACGGTCATCTCCCAAAATCAATTTTCCAAGATTTGTTCTTTTTTCACTATAGCTTTTTCCTATCGCAGACTGTGTCCCCATAATCTGATTTTATTGAAAGGCGTTGCAACGCATGCGGGTTTTTGCTAATATATATATATATATATATATATATATATATATATATATATATATATATATATATATATACAGGGTGTCCCACATAAACTTACAAAGCGGCCGGCTGTGGATAGGTCTTGGATAGACGAACAAAAAATCGTATGGGTGGGGGGGGGGAAATCGTAACGGTTTAGCCGCTAGGGCGTTTTGAAGTTTTTTTGCTAGAGTTTTACATATCACCCTGTATTTTTGTAACCGTTTAACCTATATTCATGGTTATGGTACCAGTGCACGCAGAATTCCTCCACCTATCTACAACGGTAAAAATAATGGTCCTATCTTACCAACTTTTGGAGTTATGAATCGCCAAAGTCAAAATTTTGTTATTTTTTCACTAAAATTTCAACTAAAACCACCTTTTTCTCCAAAAAATACGTGATAAACCAATATTTTTTTTAAAAAAATTGGAAAGCTTGGACAATTTCCTATGAATAATGTAATACAACTTATACGCTACGGCCTCCAGTTTTGAAGTTATAAGCATTTTTAATGTTGAAATTGGCTGTATTTCGTCCTTCTTTAGTACTTTTCCATCTGAGCTTTATCGAAACCTATAGAGCATACAGACGTTCGCCTAATGAGCTACTTCGTCGTGAGTACGTCAAACTTAGAAACTCCTGTAACTCCATCATCAGGAAAGTCAAATCATCATTTGATGATAGATTGAGAAGTAAGATTCTTAACTCCACTACAGGCAGCAAAAACTTCTGGTCCTTGGTAACTGCCATCAAGAAGAATTTTACTTCCTCCTCAACACCTCCTTTTATTCACAACAAGGAAGTGATAACAGAAAGCAACCCCAAGGCCGACCTATTAGCTTCTCTGTTCGCCGCAAATTCTTCTTTACCCGATGCTGCTATGTCACCCCCCATTCTCGAGAATACCACCCACTCAATGGACGGAGTTCACTTCAGGACTCGCGAGGTGTTTAGGTGTCTCAAAGAACTCGACGCCAACAAATCCACTGGTCCCGACAAGGTCCCCCCTATGGTACTTAAAGAATGTGCCTCACCTTTGGCTAAACCTCTGCGCAAACTTTTTGCCCTGTCTTACTTCTCCGGAGTGTATCCCGACTCTTGGAAACTAGCTCATGTTCAGCCAATCCCAAAAAAGGTGAAGCCAGCGACCCCTTAAACTACCGCCCAATAGCAATTACTTCTGTTCTCTCCAAAATCATGGAGACAATAATCAATAAAAGGCTGATGAAATATCTAGAATCCAACCAAATTATACACGACAGGCAATACGGCTTCAGATCTAAACGGTCTACTGGCGATCTGCTTGTGTGTTTAACCGAGCGTATCAACCAAAGCATTCACAGCTTTGGTGAGTCTAGCCTAGTTGCTCTAGATATATCAAAGGCTTTTGACAGAGTATGGCACCCAGCTCTGTTGAATAAACTCCAAGCTATTGGTATACACTTAGTTCTAAGGAACTGGATTAAGAGCTTTCTTTCATGCCGTTCAATCAAGGTAGTATTGGATGGCGTCGAATCCAACCCCCACGCCATTTCGGCCGGAGTTCCCCAGGGGTCAATTCTTTCACCCGCACTTTTTCTAATCTTCATTAATGATCTGCTCTCAATCCCCTCCAACCCACTTCACTGCTTCGCTGATGACGGTACTCTGAATTTCTCTTACTCCTTCGACAATATAAGACAAGCACGTGCCAGACCTTGTCTTTACCACCGTCAACTGATGTCGGCTTCGATCAACCGGGATATCAAATCGATTCTTCATTGGGGCGAAATGAACCGCGTCGAATTCAATGCCACAAAAACGAAGCACTGTCTGATCTCCAACAAAAATTGTACCGACCTTCCTCCTGTCTCGGTGGATGGAGAGAATCTAACGGCTGACTCAACTCTCAACATCCTAGGGGTAACTTTAACGGAGCATCTGCGATGGAACGATCACATATTCCAAATCGCCAAACAAGCCTCCCAATGCCTTGGAGTTCTCAAGAGATGCAAGTTCCTCCTCCAGCCAGCCGCATTGGCTACAATATACAAATCCTACATTCGGCCGCGCCTCGAATACAACTCACATATCTGGGCAGGCGCCCCAAAAACCACCTTGGCTTGTCTCGACAAGGTGCAAAATCGTGCCCTCAAACTCATTGGTGATGGCCCCTTTCGCGCCTCCATAGACACCTTGAGCCACCGTAGGAATGTAGCAGCCCTCTCCATACTTTATCGCTATTACCATGGCGACTGTTCCACCGAAATTCAGGACCTCCTGCCTGCACGGCAATACTTTTCCCGCAACACAAGACTAGCCCGCTCGGCTCACCCCCATACCCTACAGCCCCCTCGTTCACGCACAATACGGTTCAGAAGTTCGTTTATGAATAGAACAACTCGATTGTGGAATGATCTCCCGCAGTCGGTATTTCCGAACTCGTACAACATCTTAGAGTTCAAACGTGAGGTTCATCGTCATTTTCTTCTACACCCTCCAGACCCCCTCTAACCTTTCCTATTCTCCTCTATTCTTCAAACCAAGCTACTACTAGACATTGCACCATGAACTGAACGACATGACGGACTGGTAGTACAAAGGGTTACACCTAAGCTTGGTTTTTTCATATAAAAAAAAAAAAAAAAAAAAAAAATACAAAAGATTCGTAATAATGCTTAAAAGTCAATTTGTACTTTAATAGCATACCATAAGATTTAAATGTTAGTGGAGGGGTTCCGTCGCTTAGCAACACATGTAGGTCTGAGAATAGGTCGTAGGCTATTTTTTATACCTTTAACCAAAAAAACAGCTGCAAAATCCAAAAAAAATGGTAATTTTAGGAATTTTCACTTCATTTTAGTTTCAATAGCTTCATGGCCTACCTATTGTTTGACAAATTGTCATTAAATTGAATCTTTACATTTAATGAAAATTTCAAATTTACGCAGCTGTCAAACAGTAGGTAGGCCATGACGCTATTGAAACTAAAATGATCCATGGCGGCCGTCTCAAGAGGGCGGTGTACCACTTTCTTCACAACCACCTCGACATGGGTATCAAATGAAAGGGTGTGATAAGTAGAATACAATAAGCAATGTAGTATACAAAATATATCTTTAGATCCATGGCGGCCGTCTCAAGAGGCCGGATTACCACTTTCTTCACAACCACCTCAACATGGGTATCAAATTAAAGGGTATGTTAAGTACAATACAATAAGCAATGTAGTATACAAAATATATCTTTAGATCCATGGCGGCCGTCTCAAGAGGGCGGGGTACCACTTTCTTCACAACCACCTCGACATGGGTATCAAATGAAAGGGTATGATAAGTAGAATACAATAAGCAATGTAGTATACAAAATATATCTTTAGATCCATGGCGGCCGTCTCAAGAGGCCGGATTACCACTTTCTTCACAACCACCTCAACATGGGTATCAAATGAAAGGGTATGTTAAGTAGAATACAATAAGCAATGTAGTATACAAAATATATCTTTAGATCCATGGCGGCCGTCTCAAGAGGGCGGGGTACCACTTTCTTCACAACCACCTCGACATGGGTATCAAATGAAAGGGTATGATAAGTAGAATACAATAAGCAATGTAGTATACAAAGTATATCTTTAGATCCATGGCGGCCGTCTCAAGAGGCCGGATTACCACTTTCTTCACAACCACCTCAACATGGGTATCAAATGAAAGGGTATGTTAAGTAGAATACAATAAGCAATGTAGTATACAAAATATATCTTTAGATCCATGGCGGCCGTCTCAAGAGGGCGGAGTACCACTTTCTTCACAACCACCTCGACATGGGTGTCAAATGAAAGGGTATGATAACAATAAGCAATGTAGTATACAAAATATATCTTTAGATCCATGGCGGCCGTCTCAAGAGGCCGAATTACCACTTTCTTCACAACCACCTCGACATGGGTATCAAATGAAAGGGTATGATAAGTAGAATACAATAAGCAATGTAGTTTACAAAATATATCTTTAGATCCATAGCGGCCGTCTAAAGAGGCCGGATTACCACTTTCTTCACAACCCTATCAAAATGGGTATCAAATTAAGGGGTATGATAAGTAGAATACAATAAGCAATGTAGTAGACTCAATATACCGATTCATGGCGGCCGACGCAAGACCCATGTTCTTTGAGGCATTTCATCTGTGTAAAATTCATATCTCGAAAAATATTAAGTCAATGGATGGTTTTTATTGTTTACTATTGACTTATGGGTTCAGCGTAGGCGCACCGGGTCCCAGCTAGTATATATATATATATATATATATATATATATATATATATATATATATATATATATATATATATATATATATATATATATATATATATATATATAGGTATATATTATATATACAGGGTGTCCCACATAAACTTACAAAGCGGCCGGCTGTGGATAGGTCTTGGATAGACGAACAAAAAATCGTATGCGTGGGGGGGGGGAATCGTAACGGTTTAGCCGCTAGGGCGTTTTGAAGTTTTTTTGCTAGAGTTTTACACATTGGGGGCCTCGGTAGCCTAGGGGGTAAGGCGTCTGGCTACACTCCGAAAGGTCCCGGGTTCGAATCCCGGCCAGCCCCACGGTCCTTCGCCTTTTCCACTTTCCCACTTACATAACTTTCCTTCTTTCTTCTTCCCTCTTTACATTCCTGATTTCTCCTGTCATAGCCTTCCTTAGCCCTTCCCCGCTCCACCAAAGCGCATGTCATCGGTTGGTTGATGAGATTCAACTCGTTTCAGGAGGCATAACACTCCAGCGAGTTGTTTCTCGATGCCCCGATGTCAAAGTCGCACTAGTAATGGTTGGAAGTAGGTGGACTAAAAATATCGCGGGTGGGTTGTGGCAGTTCCTTCCTTCCCCGACTAGAGCTGCTGTTCGACATTGCACTCTATACGAATAAAATAGATTGTCGACAGTATAAAGGGCCTTTCCTGAGACTCTAGTCTTTCACATAAAAAAAAAAAAATATCACCCTGTATTTTTGTAACCGTGTAACCCATTTTCATGATTATGGTACCGGTGTACGCAGAATTCCCCCACCTATCTACGACGGTAAAAATAATGGTCCTATCTTATAAACTTTTGGAGTTATGAGTCGCCAAAGTCAAAATTTTGTATTTTTTTCACTAAAATTTCAACTAAAACCACCTTTTTCTCCAAAAAATACGTGATAAACCTAAACTTTTTTTTCCAAAATTAAAAAGTTTGGACAATTCCTTATAAATAATTTGGCGACTCATAACTCCAAAAGTTTATAAGATAGGACCATTATTTTTACCGTCGTAGATAGGTGGGGCAATTCTGCGTACACCGGTACCATAATCATGAAAATGGGGTACACGGTTACAAAAATACAGGGTGATATGTAAAACTCTAGCAAAAAAACTTCAAAACGCCCTAGCGGCTAAACCGTTACGATTTCCCCCCCCACCCATACGATTTTTTGTTCGTCTATCCAAGACCTATCCACAGCCGGCCGCTTTGTAAGTTTATGTGGGACACCCTGTATATATATATATATATATATATATATATATATATATATATATATATATATATATTGTTTTACGAGGGATGGTGAGACTCTCCATCGACACTTCTGAGGTTCCCGCACTCAGACCGAGTTTCAGATTCCTACTGAATAAACTCACCACCCCTTTGTGTGACGCTTACCCCGCCCGGGACCCCCGCAAGGCATTACTTCGGGCGGGCGTTACCACCATGACCCTTTAGGTGTCCCTCTGGTCTTTACCCATGGGGGTTGCTACTGCTCTCGGCATTTCTTCGCCTTTCTTCTTTCTTGTGGCTTCTTCTTGCCTTAACTTTCTGTGAATGGCCTTCAGGGTTTCTTCCACTATCTTCCACATTTCTTCGGATCTCTTCGTATGTTCTACGATGTTTTCCGGCGTTAGTGGGGCTGGGTCCGTTTCTTCTAATTCCGCCCTTTCCTCGGCGTATCTCGAGCAGGCAAAGACGACGTGCTCTGCGTCTTCTTCCGTCGCTGGGCATACCAGACACAACGGTGAATCATCGTGGCCGAAGCGGTGGAGATATTTCCTATACCCCCCATGTCCGCTCAGGAACTGCGTGAGGTCGTAGCTTACTTCCCCACGCTCCCTGGAAACCCATATTTCCACGTTAGGGATAAGTCTGTGGGTCCAACGACCCTTAACAGACTCATACCACTTCCCCTGCCACTTCCTTAGGGACTCATAGCGCGCAATCTGCCGCCGTACCCTTCTTGGCTGTCCTCTACCATATTCTGGGTCATAGAGACGCATGCCCTCCCTCGCCAGAATGTCTACGGGAATCATCCTCGTTATCGGTCCTGTACGCGCAGCAAGCGCGAAGTGCACTTAGCCTATATGCACCCTTCCATTTTCTGCTATTTGCAGTCCTGTTTAACGCTGCTGCCCATACAGGCGCTGCGTATAACAGGACTGAGCTAACCACCTTCCCCAAGAGGAGGCGGCGACTCGTTCTAGGGCCCCCAACATTGGGCAGCATTCTTGCGAGTGCTGCACAAATCGCAGAAGCTTTGTCTGCCGTGCCTTCCAAGTGCGCTTTGAAATTTAACCTCCGATCGATCATCACTCCCAGGTACCTTAGAGCGGGCTGTGAGTGGATGATCTGTTCCCCTACCTTGATCCTCATGGATACTGGCTTTCGCCGTTTGCTGGTCAGCACTGCTTCAGTTTTGTGCTCAGCTAGCTTCAACCCAGCGCGTTCTAACCACGCTTTTATTTCCCAGATCGCTTCGTTCGCATACAGTTCGATGTCATCTGGGTGTTTTCTTTCGACAACTACCCCGATATCATCTGCAAACCCGATCGCCACTGCTTTCTTTGGAAGACGAAGCCCCAACACATCATTGTACATTGCGATCCATAGGAGAGGGCCCAGGACGGAACCTTGCGGGACACCGCATGTTGTCCCGAACACTTTAGGACCATCATCCGAATCGCAATGAAGCGACCTACCCTGGAGGTAGTCGGCCACTACACGCACTAGGTACTTTGGTGTGCCTAGCTTGATCAACGCCTCAACTATTTTGCTCCACCTCGCTGAATTGAAAGCTTTTTTTACGTCGAGGGTTATCAGTGCGCAGCAGTGATTTTTCTCAATGGCGGCTCTTGCTATGCCCACCACCATATTGACTGCATCAGTCGTCGTCCTTGCCTTTCTGAAGCCGAATTGCTTGTCCGACAGGCCACCTGCCCTTTCAACGCTAGGGAGAATCCTGTTACAGATCACCCGCTAGAAAAGTTTGCCTATGCAACTAAGGAGGCATATCGGTCTGTAGGACGATGGGTCCCCTAAAGGCTTGTTCGGCTTCGGTAGGAGCACGAGTTTCTGCTGTTTCCATCGCTCCGGGAAGATCCCCTCTCTCAGGCACGCAGGTGATCGGCGGAGAGCGTTTGCCCTTGACCGCTGACATAACCATTTTATAGGCTCCACCCCAGGGGTCCGAGTCTGCTTCTCTGCACAATCTTTTGAAGTGCTCGGATTTACTACTAGCGATGGCCTTGTTCAGCCTTCTCCTCGCTTCCTTATATCTCTGAAGGATTTCATCGAAGTCCGGTCGGTTCCGATTTCTCTGAGTTCTCCTTCTCGCTTTCAGGCAGGCCCTTCGGCATTCGTCGATCTCGGCGTTCCACCAGAAGTTTGCTGGGTGTTGCCGATTGCCGGCGCGCCGAGGCATGGATCACACATGCATGTTTTAACGAATCTTCGATTCCCTGGCACCTCCTGCCGACCTCGCATCATGCAGGAATACTTTCTCGAACACCTCTGCGTCGAGTTTATTTACGGCCCATCCTCTAGCCGTTCCGTACGTAGGATTCCTCTTCTCTATACGCTGGCCAACGTCGAAGATGATGGCTTGGTGGTCGCTGTGCGTGTACCCATCGCTCACTCGCCACTGTAGGTCCTTGGCCACTGAATCGCTCACATAGGTGATGTCGATTATAAATGTTCTCCCACCCCTTTGGAAGGTGTTTTCGCCTCCAGTGTTGACTAACACTACGTTAAGTCGCGAGAATACTTCTAGAAGTATGCGCCCTCTTGCATTCATTAGTCGACTGCCCCATTCGACAGCCCAAGCATTGAAATCACCCGCTAATATTACCGGGTGATGGCGGCTCGCGTCGGCGGCTAACCTTTCCAACATCGACTCGTATTCGTCTAGTGTCAGGCTTGGCGCCGCATAGCAGCTGTAGACGTGTATTCCGCCTACTTTTGCCCGCGTGAAGCCATTCTCAGGGCTTCTCATGGTATCTTCCATGGCTCGGCTCCCGCACGTCCATATCGCCGACGTGCCGCTGCTATCATTTATCCAGACGCCGCTGTGCAGGTTTCTATACTGGTCGCAGACGATTGCGACGTCGATTTTCTCCTCGTAGACTGTCTGTGCCAGCAGATCCTGTGCCGCTTGACAGTGCTTCAGGTTAATCTGCATGAACCTTATATTCGTCTTTTTTTCAGTGCCTCCTTGAACGCCGGGCATCTGCTACCTCCGGTCACGTGCTGTTATGGTGTTGTGCTTTTGAATTTCAAGAAACTTTTGAGAGCTTTTTTATTGCAATGTGTGTGGTGTAAAATGAGAGAAAATGCAATGAAATTATTTGAAAAATATGAAAAATAATGGTATGTTTAAGAAGGTAGAAACTATGCACAAACATTTTATTTTTTTTATCGATTGAATGAATATTACTGTATACCATTACATTACCTTTTGGGCTTCGAGTGAATGAAAAACTACTAAATCGATTTATATGTAAATACTAGCTGGGACCCGGTGCGCCTACGCTGCACCCATAAGTCAATAGTAAACAATAAAAATCATCCATTGACTTAATATTTTTCGAGATATGAATTTTACACAGATGAAATGCCTCAAAGAACATGGGTCTTGCGTCGGCCGCCATGAATCGGTATATTGAGTCTACTACATTGCTTATTGTATTCTACTTATCATACCCTTTAATTTGATACCCATTTTGATAGGGCTGTGAAGAAAGTGGTAATCCGGCCTCTTTAGACGGCTGCCATGGATCTACAGATATATTTTGTATACTACATTGCTTATTGTATTCTACTTATCATACCCTCTCATTTGATACCCATGTCGAGGTGGTTGTGAAGAAAGTGGTAATTCGGCCTCTTGAGACGGCCGCCATGGATCTAAAGATATATTTTGTATACTACATTGCTCATTGTATTCTACTTATCATACCCTTTCATTTGATACCCATGTCGAGGTGGTTGTGAAGAAAGTGGTAATCCGGCCTCTTTAGACGGCTGCCATGGATCTACAGATATATTTTGTATACTACATTGCTTATTGTATTCTACTTATCATACCCTTTCATTTGATACCCATGTCGAGGTGGTTGTGAAGAAAGTGGTACCCCGCCCTCTTGAGACGGCCGTCATGGATCTAAAGATATATTTTGTATACTACATTGCTTATTGTATTCTACTTAACATACCCTTTCATTTGATACCCATGTTGAGGTGGTTGTGAAGAAAGTGGTAATCCGGCCTCTTGAGACGGCCGCCATGGATCTAAAGATATATTTTGTATACTACATTGCTTATTGTATTCTACTTATCATACCCTCTCATTTGATACCCATGTCGAGGTGGTTGTGAAGAAAGTGGTACCCCGCCCTCTTGAGACGGCCGCCATGGGTCTAAAGATTACCACTTCCTTCACAACCCCCTCAACATGGGTATCAAATGAAAGAGTATGATAAGTAGAACGCAATAAGCAGTGTGGTATACTCAATATACGTTAGATCCATGGCGGCCTCTCAAGAGGCCGGATTACCACTTTCTTCACAACACCTCGACATGGGTATCAAATGAAAGGGTATGATAATAGAATACAATAAACAATAAAGTAAAATCAGTCCATGGCGGACATCTCAAGAGGTGCGGTCAAGAGGGCGGATTACCACTTTTTTGATATCCCACTCGACATGGGTATCAAATGAAAGGGTATGATAAGTAGAACACAATATGAAATGTGGTATACTCAATATACGTTAGATCCATGGCGGCCGTCTCAAGAGGGCGGGATACCACTTTCTTCACAACCCCCTCGACATGGGTATCAAATGAAAGGGTGTGATAAGTAAAACGCAATAAGAAATGTGGTATACTCAATATTCGATAGACCCATGGCGGCCGTCTCAAGAGGGCGAGGTACCACTTTCTTCACAACCCCCTCGACATGGGTATCAACTGACAGGGTATGATAAGTAGAATACAATATACACAATATACCGATCCATGGCCGCCGTTGCAAGACCTATGTTCTTTGAGACACTTCATCCGCGTAAAAATTATATCTCGAAAAATATCAAGTCAGCGGATGGTTTTTATTGCTTACTACTGGCTTATGGGTGCAGCGAGGCGTACCGGGTCCCAGCTAGTCTTCTATAATATAAAAATGAATCGCTAAATGTGTTGGTAAGCGCAAAACTCGAGAACGGCTGGACCTATTGGACTAATTTTTTTTTTCGAATATTCGTTGAAGTACGAGGATGGTTCTTACGGAGAGAAAAATTAAAAAAATTGCCTGAAAAAACAAAAAAAAACACTCCTCTATATTCCCATACAAAAGATTCGTAATAATATTTAAAAGTGAATTTGTACTTTAATAGCATACCATAAGATTTAAATGTTAGTGGAGGGGTTCCGTGAAAGCAAAACAATCGAGTTAAACGCTCTTTTGCCTGCACGGCAATCTTATACCCGCAACACCAGATTAGCCCACTCGTCCCATTCCTTGCACCTGCAACTACCCTTTTCACGCACTCAACAAGACATGAATTCGTTTGTAAATAGAACAACTCGACTGTGGAATAATCTCTCGCAGTCGGTATTTCCGAGCTCCTACAACATCCAAGAGTTCAAACGCAGGGTTCATCACCACCTTCTTAAATACCCTCCCGTACCTTCATAATCCCTAACCTCCTCCCCTCACCCCTCCCCCGTACTAAGCTTACTGCTAGACATTGCACCATGACGTGACAAATGACATGACGGACTAGTAGTACAAAGGGTAATTCCTGAGCTTAGCACTACCACATAAAAAAAAAAAAATTGAGTGACATGAGTATCGTATAGATATTAATGGCAATATTTGTCAATATTTATACGATGGTAACATTGAATCATTGTTTTGTGTGTAATCGATGTTTTGGCGGGGTACCACTTTCTTCACAACCCCCTCGACATGGGTATCAAATGAAAAGCTATGATAAGTAGAATACAATAAGCAATGTAGTATACAAAATATACCTTTAGATCCATGGCGGCCATCTTAAGAGGCCGGATTACCACTTCCTTCCCAACCCCCTCAACATGGGTATCAAATGAAAGAGTGTGATAAGTAGAACGCAATAAGCAATGTGGTATACTCAATATACGTTAGATCCATGGCGGCCTCTCAAGAGGCCGGATTACCACTTTCTTCACAACACCTCGACATGGGTATCAAATGAAAGGGTATGATAATAGAATACTATAAACAATAAAGTAAACTCAGTCCATGGCGGACATCTCAAGAGGGCGGATTACCACTTTTTTGATATCCCACTCGACATAGGTATCAAATGAAAGGGTATGATAAGTAGAATACAATAAGCAATGTATTATACAAAATATACCTTTGGATCCATGGCGGCCGTCTGAAGAGGCTGGGTTACCACTTCCTTCACAACCCGCTCAACATGGGTATCAAATGAAAGGGTAAGATAACTACAATACAGTAAGCAATGTAGTATACAAAATATACCTTTAGATCTATCGCGGCCATCTCAAGAGTCCGGATTACCACTTCCTTCACAACCCCCTCAACATGGGTATCAAATGAAAGAGTATGATAAGTAGAACGCAATAAGCAATGTGGTATACTCAATATACGTTAGATCCATGGCGGCCTCTCAAGAGGCCGGATTACCACTTTCTTCACAACACCTCGACATGGGTATCAAATGAATGGGTATGATAATAGAATACAATAAACAATAAAGTAAAATCAGTCCATGGCGGACATCTCAAGAGGGCAGATTACCACTTTTTTGATATCCCACTCGCCATAGGTATCAAATGAAAGGGTATGATAAGTAGAATACAATAAGCAATGAACCGCAATATACCGATCCATGGCTACCGTCGCAAGACCCATGTTCTTTGAGACACTTCATCTGTGTAAAATTGATATCTCGAAAAATACTAAGTCGGTGGGTGGTTTTATTGTTTACTACTGGCTTATGGGTGCAGCGAGGCGTATCGGGTCCCAGCTAGTAGATAGATATAAAAATGAATCGCTAAATGTGTTGCTAAGCGCAAAACTCGAGAACGGCTGGACCTATTGGACTAATTTTTTTTTTCGAATATTCGTTGAACTACGAGGATGGTTCTTACGGAGAGAAAAATTTAAAAAATTGCCTAAAAAAACAAAAAAAAAACACTCCTCTATATTCCCATACAAAAGATTCGTAATAATACTTAAAAGTGAATTTGTACTTTAATAGCATACCATAAGATTTAAATGTTAGTGGAGGGGTTCCGTGAAAGCAAAGCAATTGAGTGACATTAGTATCGTATAGATATTAATGGCAATATTTGTCAATATTTATACGATGGTAACATTGAATCATTGTTTTGTGTGTAATCGATGTTTTGGCGGGGTACCACTTTCTTCACAACCCCCTCGACATGGGTATCAAATGAAAAGCTATGATAAGTAGAATACAATAAGCAATGTAGTATACAAAATATACCTTTAGATCCATGGCGGCCATCTTAAGAGGCCGGATTACCACTTCCTTCACAACCCCCTCAACATAGGTATCAAATGAAAGAGTATGATAAGTAGAACGCAATAAGCAATGTGGTATACTCAATATACGTTAGATCCATGGCGGCCTCTCAAGAGGCCGGATTACCACTTTCTTCACAACCACCTCGACATGGGTATCAAATGAAAGGGTATGATAATAGAATACAATAAACAATAAAGTAAACTCAGTCCATGGCGAACATCTCAAGAGGGCGGATTACCACTTTTTTGATATCCCACTCGACATAGGTATCAAATAGAGATGGGCAAAACGGATCTTTTATGAGAGCCGACTCACCATATCTGCATCTTTCAAATGATCCGACTCCCAGAGCCGGTTCAAAAGAGTCATCTTAAAAGAAGTTCTGTCTGTGTTCTGTGATGTTCAGAACACCGGATCCATTCATAAACTTGCGATTCGGTTCTCTCAGCTCAAGCTCAACTAAGTTCAGAGCGGTTTTGAAGTTAAAAGCTCACTAAAACGGTGGAGGTCGCGCCAAAAGAGTTGATGCCGGAGCGCGCAGCTGGGGAAATTAAAGCTGCACACAAATAAAAATTGCGCACATGTGGATAAGAAATGCGCTTATGTATTTTGAAAATTTCCCCTTCGAAATTTGTTGCGACTAGGCTAAGGGACGGGAACGGCATGCGGGGATTCTACTGCGCATGGAAAACGCGACTTTCTCGGCATCAACTCTTTTGGCGAGACCTATATGAAATGCTATGACCTAAATCGGAACTTAAGCTTTTTTCATCACTGTGTGTACGGGATAGGAAAATTCGCATTTAACTCCAATCTTAATTCCAATTAGAAATAGGGAATAAACAAATAGGAATTTTTATATCATTCAATTTGATTGAATACATAAATATGAATCTCTTTTGCTGTATTCATGCGCATATAGCTTTCCTGTTTGTCATAAGAATAATATATTACCTAGTAAAAAGCTACTTTTTAAATCCTGAAACTATCTCAAAGCTTAATAATCTATAATATAAAAATGAATCGCTAAATGTGTTGCCAAGCGCAAAACTCGAGAACGGCTGGACCTATTGGACTAATTTTTTTTTCGAATATTCGTTGAAGTACGAGGATGGTTCTTACGGAGAGAAACCTTTAAAAAATTGCCTGAAAAAACAAAAAAAAACACTCCTCTATATTCCCATACAAAAGATTCGTAATAATACTTAAAAGTCAGTTTGTACTTTAATAGCATACCATAAGATTTAAATGTTAGTGGAGGGGTTCCGTCGCTTAGCAACACATGTAGGTCTGAGAATAGGTCGTAGGATATTTTTTATACCTTTAACCAAAAAACAGCTGCAAAATCCAAAAAAAATGGTAATTTTAGGAATTTTCACTTCATTTTAGTTTCAATAGCTTCATGGCCTACCTATTGTTTGACAAATGTAAAATTGTCATTAAATTGAATCATTACATTTAATGAAAATTTGAAATTTACGCAGCTGTCAAACAGTAGGTAGGCCATGACGCTATTGAAACTAAAATGATCCATGGCGGCCGTCTCAAGAGGGCGGTGTACCACTTTCTTCACAACCACCTCGACATGGGTATCAAATGAAAGGGTATGATAAGTAGAATACAATAAGCAATGTAGTATACAAAATATATCTTTAGATCCATGGCGGCCGTCTCAAGAGGCCGGATTACCACTTTCTTCACAACCACCTCAACATGGGTATCAAATGAAAGGGTATGTTAAGTACAATACAATAAGCAATGTAGTATACAAAATATATCTTTAGACCCATGGCGGCCGTCTCAAGAGGGCGGGGTACCACTTTCTTCACAACCACCTCGACATGGGTATCAAATGAGAGGGTATGATAAGTAGAATACAATAAGCAATGTAGTATACAAAATATATCTTTAGATCCATGGCGGCCGTCTCAAGAGGCCGGATTACCACTTTCTTCACAACCACCTCAACATGGGTATCAAATGAAAGGGTATGTTAAGAAGAATACAATAAGCAATGTAGTATACAAAATATATCTTTAGATCCATGACGGCCGTCTCAAGAGGGCGGGGTACCACTTTCTTCACAACCACCTCGACATGGGTATCAAATGAAAGGGTATGATAAGTAGAATACAATGAGCAATGTAGTATACAAAATATATCTTTAGATCCATGGCGGCCGTCTCAAGAGGCCGAATTACCACTTTCTTCACAACCACCTCGACATGGGTATCAAATGAAAGGGTATGATAAGTAGAATACAATAAGCAATGTAGTATACAAAATATATCTGTAGATCCATGGCAGCCGTCTAAAGAGGCCGGATTACCACTTTCTTCACAGCCCTATCAAAATGGGTATCAAATTAAAGGGTATGATAAGTAGAATACAATAAGCAATGTAGTAGACTCAATATACCGATTCATGGCGGCCGACGCAAGACCCATGTTCTTTGAGGCATTTCATCTGTGTAAAATTCATATCTCGAAAAATATTAAGTCAATGGATGGTTTTTATTGTTTACTATTGACTTATGGGTGCAGCATAAGCGCACCGGGTCCCAGCTAGTATATATATATATATATATATATATATATATATATATATATATATATAGGTATATATATATATATATATATATATATATATATATATATATATAGGGCGGGTCAATTTGTATGGATGAAAAAAAATCGACCTTTTACACCCCCTAGTGATATTCTATGTGTAATTTTGAGCAACTTTGCCCAAGAAACTATAGTTCCAAAATAGATTTTGAGCCTCTGGATTTTTAAAAATAGATACCTATTTTTTGTCAATATTTATGATTTAATTTATTTAAGAAGATAAAAATACAAATTATGTCTCCATTCACACGTATTTAGGAGATTCTGTGGCGAGGAATCTATTGCTAATGTTTACTTATATTTACTGGTCCCGCTAAAGGGCGCTTTCATACATTTTATATTTCGTAGGTTTTATCACTATTTTTCAAGAATTGTTTTGTTTTGCAAAACCAAATTATTAATGGCCTAAAATAAATGCATAGGTCAAGTATATTAAAACACGTGGGCTATAGTCGTTTTGGTGTTGCCACGCTACACCTCTTCCAGAAACACATTCATAGTATATAAAAACATAGGCATATTCGAATGCAACGTTGTATCAAAATTTCAAAGTGATCGGAGATTTTAGATTAAGAACAAACGCACATTTACATTTTTATTATATATTTATTTTTATTTATAGAAATACAGTATAAAAGTAAATTTAAATTTAAAAAGGAAAACATTTTTTTGCAGTAATAGATAAGAATCGAGGAGTTATTTTTGAAAGTCGTGCTTGCTTTCAAGTCGAGATAATTTCTTACGGCTTTCTAATGTCACTGCCATTATTCCTTCTCGATTCTTGTCTAAAGCACGTTTAGAAACATTAGCCAGCAATTGTATGTGTCTTTCCGTACATTGGATGTGTAACGGAATTCCTGGGTCAGGCAGCGGTGGTTCGTCGTATTCTAAGTATTGCTCAAAATAATCATGCGGAATCGTTTTTGTAATCATATTCGTATAATCGGTGCAATTGAAGTTAATAATAGGTTTTCTAGAAACTCTAACTCGCATCGGATCGTCCAGTTTATTTCGATAGTGTAAAATTATGTTTATAGCACTGTCGCGTTTGTCTTTTCTGTCATCAAACAACATTGTTAACAAAACATTTTCCGAATGTGCATAATATGAATTGTCCTTAATTACATTATTTATCACGTAGCGTAAATTTGGCTCTAAAAACTGAGCCCAACGTATGAATTTCGAAAATAATGCGCTACCATACACGACAGAGTTATAATACTTAATATTGAAATACATTGGCGTATAAACTTTCATTATGTAGGCTACTAGAGTTTTCAAATTCTTAGATGGCTTATTCGTTGTCACATATAACCGTAATAACCTATTGGCCTTGGTGAGCCCGCGAGAATGTGCAATTGGCCCTGGTTTAATGTTAGCCAAATCCTCCGGAATAAAACCATTAGAAATCGCATTGGCCAATTTGTACAAGTACTTTAAATCCGTAGATATTTCACCCTGTTCTTCCATTGCTGGAGGCATATTCTCTAGTTGGATTTTTTCAAAATCAGCTACAACCTGTGAAGATTAGATGAATTAAAATACGATTTTATTATTTTACACACATTATAAATAAGTAATAGAAGTAAAAATGGTATGAAAAAAGTTATAACAATTACGTACCGGAAGTTTTTCACAAGTTTCAATTTGTTTGTTTAACGTTCCGTTTGTCGTTCGTGGTCCAGTGGTGGATGATCTTTCTAATGTGTCAAACAAATGCCGCAGCGGAAGCTCGTTAAAGTGGATAAGGCACACAAACCAATGCAGTGGTCTGTGTAACTGTAGTTCGAATCGTCGCAATATTCTATTTTTTATGCCAGTATCTGCTGGTTCACCATCAAAAGACATTCCTTTGTTGATGAAAAATTCGTTCAATTTTTTGACCTTAGTTTCCGCATCTTCATTTTCCAATTTTACGTAGCCTATTAATTGGGAATTAGGCTCCTCCAAAACAACTAGATGAGGCTCTTTTACCATCGTTTGATGAAATTTTTAATCTATTTTCTCTCTCGTTAAAGAATCATTTTTTCTGCCATCAAACGAAAATGCTATTAAACTGGAAGCGTCATACCGGTTACGAAGCACTTCTTGTCTACATTTCATTTTTTCTCTACGAACTTTTGCTTTATACATAATTACAAAATTACCACGGTCATCTCTTACGTTAATGTCTTCCATAAGACATGTTGCCATAGCTGAAGCTATTCTGTCAAGCACACCAAATCTGTCACAAATCATAGCAAACTTCGAAGCATCGTATGTAGGAGTATAAGGTCTTCGTTTCGTTGGAGAAAGATCTTCTGCACTATCTTCATCATCAACATGGATATTTGTTCGATCAGGTATGTATGGTTGATCGCTGCTCTCTACAGTTGCTGGTATTATTGTAGATATAGGTACCTCCTCTACATTTTCTGTCGTATATTCTGGTATCATACATTTTCTGTCATTATGTTGATCTAGCATAAACTCTTTTAAGTGTTCTGGAACCAAGCCACATGAACATAAATTTGTTTTTAAGTCACATTCACATTTTCCGATATAAAATAATTCTTTTGTGGATTGTACGAATGCTTTAAATGATCTGCCTTTCGTTCTGTTCTTATCCGCGGTTTGATATCTGTCAAGCAAAGTATTCAATTTTCTACCAATACTGGTTTTGGCAATAGTTCTAATATTCAGTTTACCCCAAATTTCAAGCAATTTATCTACTACATAAGGAGTTAAAGTTTTATACGAGAACATTTTACTTTGAACTTTAGCACGATCGCCCAGCAAGAAATAATATCTTAAGATATCCACTTTATTTGGCAGATTCACACCACTTAATTCACTAGACACACCAAAAGCACTAATATCTTGAGAAGGCATATGTATGTGTCAAACAACTTCCGGAGCTTGTTGATGCTATTTGGTCTTGCGAAGTAGACGGCACTGGCTCCATAGTATATTAGGTTCTAAATGTTCTTATACACAAATCAAAAATACTTATAAAAATAAGAAATACAAAAATTACTTTTACTTTTTCACAATAGATTCGTTAACTCGCGGCGATGCCTAGGAGCGAACTGAACTTTCAGGTTCCTATATCTATTTCCTAACATTCCTTACAAATCGTAATTTCGCGGAACTCCTAATAACCTATTTTACTATCTTACTTTTATTGTCCTGCTTTGATTTTCCATCGGCTACTTCTGTGGAGTATATTTATGTTTATTACATCTGTCGCCTACTTTTTACTCTTTCATACAATTTATTACCTGTAATTATTGCTATATTTCGTACCTACTTATAGGTAATTCTTCTGAAAGGCCCTTTTATTAACCGCCGCAAAACATGATTGTCTCAATATTGCTTCCTGTAAACTAGGGGTGGGATTTCCCTGTTTTTGTTCACTATATTGTTTGTTTGATTTTTTACCACTTGGACTTGCATTATTTTACACCTACACGAATTTTAATACTTTCTCTTCTTATTAACTTTAGATTTATGTAATTTTCTTTATTATTATTAATTTTAAATTTATTGAAATTAGTAATGTTTTAATTGAGACCTGCCTTTTAATCCTTACTAATATTATAAATGCGAAAGTAACTCTGTCTGTCTGTCTGTTACGCTTTCACGCCTAAACCACTAAACCTATTTTGATGAAATTTGCTACAGACATAGTTTAGACCTCGGAGACGGACATAGGCTACTTTTTATGGAGAAAAAAGGGTTGAAGGGGGTGAAATGGGGTTCAATAAGTTGTAAGGGGATTTTTTATCTCTACTTTTTTTTTCTATTGTATAAAAAGTAACTGACTGACAGACAACGCACAGCCTAAACCGCTGGAGCTAAAGGGCTAAATTTTGACAGTGCATCCCTATAATGACGTTTACATCCACTAAAAAGCGATTTTTCGAAATTCATCCCCTAAGGGGTTGAAATGGCTTTTATCCAAACGGCTAAAGTTATAGGGCTAAAATTTTGACAGTGCATCCTATAATGGCGTGGACATCCACTATAAAGCGATTTTTCGAAATTCGTCCCTTAAGGGGGTGAAATGGGGTTTATCCAAACCGCTGGAGCTATAGGGTTGATATTTTTACAGTGGATCCCTATAATGACGTGGACATCCACTAAAGAGCGATGTAACAGCATAATGGCGCGATATAAATAGTGGGCGCCACTTATGCGAGGTGTTACCCCCTCAGCCACAAGCCCGGAAGAGCATGGCCAAGGAGCCAACACCATACATAAGAAATAAAAAGAAAATCCGGAACTCCTACGCCGGCCACACGGAGTTGCCTAGCTCGCCGGAGGGGTCGTGGGGTGTGTGGCCGGGGCTTACCGCGGTTGGTTCACCACTTACCTGTGCCAGTGCACTCTTGAATTCCGCCCATCATCCTCCCGGCATCGCCTGAGCCGCATCACCCTGAAAAGGAATGACCCCCTCCCTCAACCATTCCACCAGAAACAAATTTAACGCATGGTCATTCTATTAATTATAAACATTTAATCATCAGAACAACAATTACAAAGAATAACCATCAACCACGACAATAATTTATAACTCCTTGTCCATTATCAAAATTAAATGAGCAAAGTCAACAATATTAAGGTTTCATTATTATAGTTACATAGATATGAGCTCAAGATAAAAAGAAAACTCACAGCATTGGCCAATACTCCTCGTTTTGTACATATGTGATTACAATCAATAGAATCACTTCGGAACCAACAAAGAAGAAAATAGATCCGACAAGGAGCAACACGAATTCACAAATAATTATCAAGAATATTATAAATATTATAAACGTAATACTAACTACTATTTAAAATTATTATTTTAGTAATGAATATTTTTTTTTCAATAATAATTAAAGCAAAAAGAGAAGTTTTGATTATTTTATTTTGTGTATGTTTTGTTTGTTTTATTATCTATGATCCAGCTGTTGTGGATGCACTATAGGTGTTGCTTAATTACCTGAAGTTCCGTAATTATACTAGTGTGATAAGTATCATCTAATTTTCATCAGCTAATTGTTCTATTTAAAACATTTTCGAGTGACTTTGGATAAGCTTCTGTCTGGTCTCCATCCCCCTCGGTCTTCTGATCTTAAACCATTTCGCTACCCGTTTTTCCCGTGTTTTCTGAAATTTTGGGTGACAGATAAACGAAGAATTAGAAACACCGGGTCCTTCCCCTTAAATAAATAAAACAGTTGGTACAGATTAACACCAATCCGCACTTTTCCTGTTAAAAATTCCAGCTACATAAAACCGAAACCTGCATATCCGGCTCCATAAACTAAAGCAATTTTTGGTATTGCTGGTATCCCCTTCGGTACCTCTTCACAATACTTTTCTATTTGTTAATGTTTTGGTTGGGCCTAAATCCTTCTGGTATTTTCGACTAGAATTCACAGCACCAAAATAGTCACCAAAATAGTCCGGCTTGATGATAATTCGACACGAACTGGTATTTTTGTTCAAATAAACTGAATAATGACGGTTTTTACTTCAGCCAGTCTTAGGTGTTCCTAACGGATTTTTTCCTGTTTTATTTTCTTTTTAATTTTCCCGAACATCAACTTTTTCCCCGGACCAAAAATATTTTTCAGTCCATTTTTTCATACGTCAAAGTTCGAACCCCTATTTTTTTATTTTTTCCATTTCTCCCCGCCTACTTTTTGTTCCCAACCAACTACTCGATTTTCTTCCCCACAGTAATTTTTTAGTCAAGTAGATATTTAGGCAAAACTGACCGTTACATACCCTCGGGTCCACAAGGCCGACTCGCGAGGCAGTGAGGAGCCGAAAATAACGGACGGTTTTTTCTCTGTAGTGAGCTTCGGGTAAGATCAACGTGGGTCTCGACTCATCCCCTGAGATTAAGAGGCTCATGCTCCCCAGACTGAGATGCCGGGCTGTTCAGGTTCTCACCAGAGTCGTCTCCATACGGAGTGAAAAAGGATAAGTTGGGCGTACGGTCACAACCGTATTTTCGTGATGATTTGTTAACCTGCAGTAAGAGCCAACAGGAAATAAGAGTTGTAAAGCCAAAACTGTCAAATCAATTCAATATGAAGGATATGGGAAAAGTTAACACTTACATAGGTATAGCCATAAACCATAATAAAAAGGAAAATAAATTAACGTTAAGTCAGGAAAAGTACATAGAATCTCTTGGGAGTAAATATAACTTAGAAAGGTGTAAATTATATGATACTCCTATGGAAACAAATTTAAAATTAGATCCAGCATCTGAAATTGACGTAAGAATTAAGTACAGAAATTTAATTGGGAAACTTTTATACATAAGTGCTGGCACAAGACCAGATATCGCGTTTAGTGTTAACTATTTGAATAGATGCCAAAGCTGCTAAGCGGTGCAGTTTAGATAATGCCACACCTCCAGGATAGTTAGCGCTTGATACTGACAACAGGAGTATGGTAAGAAATAAGTCAAACATGAGGTGACCTCCGGCTACAAGTAACATGCAACCTTGCCATCACGATTTAGTTCGGTTTATCCATATTCTGTGACAAGCACATGCAACTGATATAGTAAGGCCGAATTTTTTCTATTACTTTCCTTAAATTTTCCATGCTGCGGCTACAATTCCGGCTAGCACTAGTCTAACTACCTATTGACTACAAAATTTTTTGAATTCCCAAATTCTAGAAGAAGATAACAGCTGGTGACGGTAGTATTGATACAAATAAAAGGCCCAATAAAAGTTCGTGGCACTACACCAGGAAATTCATGATGATCATACTGAGTGAAATTGTGCCGTAGATAGAGTATATCATGCATTGCTTGTATATTAAAGCTCTCCTCCACATTTGGGAAGGGTGCATCGAATAGATGAGCCAGAGCTACCAAGAACAGTATGAGCCCCATTACCGAATATCAGTCACGCAAACACTTTCAATAATTTCGTATTACGGATCCGTTAAATATATTTCAATTGCGGGAAATACGAGAAAATCAGGAATCCAGAGGAAACTGACATCAAGATGAAGAAAAGTTGGCGGCTGCTGCGCAAACTCTAGTGGGCTTAGTGTTAAATACGTCATCCATATCTGGATACTGTCCACTTTATTTGTGTCCAATTTTTGCTTCGCAAGTTCCGAGTTGAGATGGAAATAAATTTTCCGGCTTTAAAAATAACCTTACAAACCAATAAAAAAAATTTCTCGACGACCACTGACAATTTAAGCAGAGTTCCGCACAACTGATTTTGACTGATAAATATTGTAAAAGAATTTGGTTATGTTTAGACCACTAAAATCCCGATGATAAAATCGTTAATACTACAAATTCGTTGCATTTTAATTTGTAAAATTATATTTCCTTATTAAACTTTACCAAATAACCGTCTTAAAAACACATATATGTGTAGATCTGTTATATTTAATTTTTCTCTAAATTAACGTATTAAAAAAATGATCGCGCGTGTAAGCGTCTTATAAAAGCAAGTAGTGTGTAGCTATAAAACAATAAAAGTGTATTAGTGAGTGTATGCTTCAATTCAACAATAATTTCGGAATGGCTGAGCTCGGGACTACATTCCCTAACCGGGCTCCCGCATGTCAATGTCCTCGATGCCAGTTGGTGAAAACTATGAAGCATAGTCATCACCAAGTGTCATCAAGGTCGCCGACCCAGCTTCAGGTCTACACCCGACAGAAGGACGGAAACGAAACTCCAAATCGCATCGCCACGAAAGGGAAGGAAACTTCTTCAAAAATAAAACAAATTTGGAAGTAGTCCGCTGTCCAACCACAACTGAGCTACCTTTCGGAAAATCAATCAGTTGGAGGAACAGACGAAAAAACTCAGGACATAAACAAAAAAATAGAATTTAAAAAGCTGGATGGACCATCAGAAGGGCAAGGGGCGCAGTGGCAGGCGTTAACACGCCTGTTACCAAAGACGGTTAAGCCCTTGTACCAACTTCAACTTCCACCAGGATAAATTAAAAGAGGATCCTGTTCACGGACCGACGCAGTGGCAGGCGGTATCACGCCTGATACCAGAGTCGCCGACCCTAGAAACAGGACAAGGATGAACCACTACTACACCTGCACGCATAGCCAAGCGAACACCGCTTGTTAGCAAGCCGTGCAGATCAGCATGGTTCGAAGCTACTCCAAAAAGAAGAAGTTACCGCAGAAGAGAACGGGTAGGCCTAAAAGCGAAGACAAATAAAAATTCACATAGAATTTGGACAATCGCAAAAAAAAATTCGGCAAAACAGACAAAGGCTAAGGCCTCGCGGTACTACCTTAGCCCACGGCGAGCGCTGGGTAAGTGTGGTGAACCATAAACAAAAAAAATCAAATGTTTGTCCGTGAAGGCACAAGTGGTACTGAACCAAAAAAAAATTTAAACTTCAAGGTCCGTGTAGGACAGTCAACGGGCTTTAAAAGCTTCGTTGGGCGCCATTTATGTACCAGCATAATGGCGCGATATAAATAGTGGGCGCCACTTATGCGAGGTGTTACCCCCTCAGCCACAAGCCCGGAAGAGCATGGCCAAGGAGCCAACACCATACATAAGAAATAAAAAGAAAATCCGGAACTCCTACGCCGGCCACACGGAGTTGCCTAGCTCGCCGGAGGGGTCGTGGGGTGTGTGGCCGGGGCTTACCGCGGTTGGTTCACCACTTACCTGTGCCAGTGCACTCTTGAATTCCGCCCATCATCCTCCCGGCATCGCCTGAGCCGCATCACCCTGAAAAGGAATGACCCCCTCCCTCAACCATTCCACCAGAAACAAATTTAACGCATGGTCATTCTATTAATTATAAACATTTAATCATCAGAACAACAATTACAAAGAATAACCATCAACCACGACAATAATTTATAACTCCTTGTCCATTATCAAAATTAAATGAGCAAAGTCAACAATATTAAGGTTTCATTATTATAGTTACATAGATATGAGCTCAAGATAAAAAGAAAACTCACAGCATTGGCCAATACTCCTCGTTTTGTACATATGTGATTACAATCAATAGAATCACTTCGGAACCAACAAAGAAGAAAATAGATCCGACAAGGAGCAACACGAATTCACAAATAATTATCAAGAATATTATAAATATTATAAACGTAATACTAACTACTATTTAAAATTATTATTTTAGTAATGAATATTTTTTTTTCAATAATAATTAAAGCAAAAAGAGAAGTTTTGATTATTTTATTTTGTGTATGTTTTGTTTGTTTTATTATCTATGATCCAGCTGTTGTGGATGCACTATAGGTGTTGCTTAATTACCTGAAGTTCCGTAATTATACTAGTGTGATAAGTATCATCTAATTTTCATCAGCTAATTGTTCTATTTAAAACATTTTCGAGTGACTTTGGATAAGCTTCTGTCTGGTCTCCATCCCCCTCGGTCTTCTGATCTTAAACCATTTCGCTACCCGTTTTTCCCGTGTTTTCTGAAATTTTGGGTGACAGATAAACGAAGAATTAGAAACACCGGGTCCTTCCCCTTAAATAAATAAAACAGTTGGTACAGATTAACACCAATCCGCACTTTTCCTGTTAAAAATTCCAGCTACATAAAACCGAAACCTGCATATCCGGCTCCATAAACTAAAGCAATTTTTGGTATTGCTGGTATCCCCTTCGGTACCTCTTCACAATACTTTTCTATTTGTTAATGTTTTGGTTGGGCCTAAATCCTTCTGGTATTTTCGACTAGAATTCACAGCACCAAAATAGTCACCAAAATAGTCCGGCTTGATGATAATTCGACACGAACTGGTATTTTTGTTCAAATAAACTGAATAATGACGGTTTTTACTTCAGCCAGTCTTAGGTGTTCCTAACGGATTTTTTCCTGTTTTATTTTCTTTTTAATTTTCCCGAACATCAACTTTTTTCCCGGACCAAAAATATTTTTCAGTCCATTTTTTCATACGTCAAAGTTCGAACCCCTATTTTTTTATTTTTTCCATTTCTCCCCGCCTACTTTTTGTTCCCAACCAACTACTCGATTTTCTTCCCCACAGTAATTTTTTAGTCAAGTAGATATTTAGGCAAAACTGACCGTTACAGCGATTTTTCGAAATTCATCCCCTAAGGGTATGAAATGGGGTTTGTACAAACCGCTAAAGCTATAGGGCTGAAATTTTGACAGTGCATCCCTATAGTGACGTTTACATCCACTAAAGAGCGATTTTTCGAAATTCATCCCCAAAGGGTGTGAAATAGGGTTTTTACAAACCGCTAAAGCTATGGGGCTGAAAATTTGACAGTGCATCCCTATAGTGACGTTTACATCCTCTAAAGAGCGATTTTTCGAAATTCATCCCCAAAGGGTGTGAAATAGGGTTTTTACAAACCGCTAAAGCTATCCACTTCAAAGCGATTTTTCGAAATTTATCCCTTAAGGGGGTGAAATAGGGTTTATCCAAACCGCTGGAGCTATAGGGTTGAAATTTTAACAGTGCATCCCTATAATGACGTGGACATCCACTATAAAGCGATTTTTCAAAATTGATCCCTTAAGGGGGTGAAATGGGGTCAACCCAAAACCGCTGGAGCTATAGGGTTGAAATTTTAACAGTGGATCCCTATAATGAGGTGGACATCCACTAAAGAGCGATTTTTCGAAATTCATCCCCTAAGGGTGTGAAATGGGGTTTTTACAAACCGCTAAAGCTATAGGGCTGAAATTTTGACAGTGCATCCCTATAGTGACGTTTACATCCACTAAAGAGCGATTTTTCGAAATTCATCCCCTAAGGGGGTAAAATGTGGTTTTTACAAACCGCTAAAGCTATAGGGCTGAAATTTTGACAGTACATCCCTATAATGACGTTCACATCCACTAAAGAGCGATTTTTCGAAATTCATCCCCTAAGGGTGTGAAATAGGGTTTTTACAAACCGATAAAGCTATAGAGCTGAAATTTTGACAGTGCATCCCTATAATGGAGTGGACATCCTCTATAAAGCGATTTTTCGAAATTTATCCCTTAAGGGGGTGAAATGGGGTTTATCCAAACCGCTGGAGCTATAGGGTTGAAATTTTAACAGTGGATCCCTATAATGACGTGGACATCCACTAAAGAGCGATTTTTCGAAATTCATCCCCTAAGGGTGTGAAATGGGGTTTTTACAAACCGCTAAAGTTATAAGGCTGAAATTTTGACAGTGCATCCCTATAGTGACGTTTACATCCACTAAAGAGCGATTTTTCGAAATTCATCCCCAAAGGGTGTGAAATAGGGTTTTTACAAACCGCTAAAGCTATGGGGCTGAAATTTGGACAGTGCATCCCTATAATGGAGTGGACATTCACTATAAAGCGATTTTTCGAAATTTATCCCTTAAGGGGGTGAAATAGGGTTTATCCAAACCGCTGGAGGTATAGGGTTGAAATTTTAACAGTGCATCCCTATAATGGCGTGGACATCCACTATAAAGCGATTTTTCAAAATTCATCCCTTAAGGGGGTGAAATGGGGTTTATCCAAACCGCTGGAGCTATAGGGTTGAAATTTTAACAGTGGATCCCTATAATGACGTGGACATCCACTAAAGAGCGATTTTTCGAAATTCATCCCCTAAGGGGGTGAAATGGGTGTGTGAAATGGGGTTTTTACAAACCGCTAAAGCTATAGGGCTGAAATTTTGACAGTGCATCCCTATAGTGACGTTTAAGTCCACTAAAGAGCGATTTTTCGAAATTCATCCTCTAAGGGGGTAAAATGGGGTTTTTACAAACCGCTAAAGCTATAGGGCTGAAATTTGGACAGTGCATCCCTATAATGGAGTGGCCATCCACTATAAAGCGATTTTTCGAAATACATCCCATAAGGGGGTGAAATAGGGTTTATCCAAACCGTTGGAGCTATAGGGCTTAAATTTTGACAGTGCATCTCTATAATGGCGTGGACATCCACTAAAGATCGATTTTTCGAAATTCATCCCCTAAGGGGGTGAAATGGGGTTTACCCAAACCGATAAAGCTATAGGGCTGAAATTTTGACAGTGCATCCCTATAATGCCGTGAACATCCACTAAGAAGCGATTTTTCAAAATTCATCCCGTAAGGGGGTGAAACGGGGTTTATCCAAACCGCTACAGTTATAGGGCTGAAATTTTAACAGTGCATCCCTATAATGGCGTGGACATCCACTATAAGGCGATTTTTCGAAATTTATCTCCTAAGGGGGTGAAATGGGGTTTACCCAAACCGCTGGAGCTATAGGGCTGAAATTTTGACAGTGCGTCCCCTTAATGACGTGGACATCCACTAAGAAGCGATTTTTCGAAATTCATCCCCTAAGGGGGTTAAATGGGGTAAGCCAAACCGCTGGAGCTAAACGGCTGAAATTTGACAGTGCATCTCTATAATGAAGTGGACATTTACTAAGAAGCGATTTTTCGAAATTCATCCCCTAAAGGGGTGAAATGGGGTTACCAAACTACTCCAGCTACAGGGTTGAAATTTGGAGAGTGCATCCCTATAATGACGTGGACATCCACTAAGAGGCGATTACTCGAAATGTACCCCCTAAGGGGATGAAATGGGGTTAACCCAAACCTCTGAAGCTGAAGGGCTGAAATTTTGACAGTGCATCCCTATAATCACGTAGAATTGAATGACTCGAAATTCACTTTATTTAATATTCATATGTGATTGCTTCATAATTTCTTACATCCACGGAAATAGGCGAACAAACTTAACGAACGTTCGTCAAACCCTAAAATGTCACTTTTCTTGATGACATATCCATGCCAATCTCTGCTTCAAAACTTGCAGATTTGTTGAGCAGAGGTGATATTCGCAGCAATTTGTTTACCATATTTATTAAAAAAATTAAAAAAAAAAAATATATATATATATATATATATATATATATATATATATATATATATATATATATACTAGCTGGAACCCGGTGCGCATCGCTGCACCCATCAATTTGGAAAATACTGGTATTTCGGCTCTTCCCCCAGCATCGCTCCATTACTGTTAATATAAGGTCCCATTAAATATTGTGTTATTTCGTCGATGGTATTTGCATTAACAGCACTAAAAGCAGCCATGTCACTCCGTTTCGTGACCTATTTGAATAGGTATGTATTTGATTGAGTTGGCGGAATTGCAAAATTCAACATTTATGTGAGCCTTGAGCGTCTTGGAAAATAATGGCGAATAGGGTACGACCTAACGACTGTCAACTTAAAAATCCTGACCATTAACCTTCTAAGTTATCTAATTGTCATTTACCTCAGTCGTACGATGACGATAGAACGGGTAGCCATCGCTCCGGATAACATTTTCAGAAATCAGTGCTCTTGGATACCGCTTTGAGTATTTCTTTGTAAAAGTTATGAACAAACCTGGACGATCATATTTATGGACATATGCTTCCCCACACGCAATACATCTACGTTTATAGCGATTTCCCAACGTTCGTTTGGAAATTGTTAAAGTGACGTCCCGGCTGCACTAACTTTCAGATTTTTTTTGTTCTTTTTCACATAAGCTTTTGTTGAAAACTATTAAATAAATTCCAAATTGTATCAAAAGGAAGAGAAGGAAGTGTTGTACTTTGTTCATCAAAAAAATTTTTGCGTCACAACTAACACATGCACAAACGCCTTATAGATAAAGAAACATTACTCGCGCATACACGTTGATATCCTATCTAAGGATAATAAATTAATCTTGTTGAAGCAATACCAACATACCTCGAGAGTATGGCAACAAACCTGTTAACCAAGTGTTAAGATTGACCCGTGAACGCCATCCCAATGAGTGTAACATGTACACGCACCCCAACTTTATTACTGTTACGGTTTCTTTAGTGCGTTTACAATTCGATACCACTTTCTCTGCTGCAATCCTTTTTTAAAGCGATTTACCTTTTTTTATTTCATTCAATAAAACAAACCCATTTCACATACAAATCATATCAATTTATTGCGAAAAAAAAAATTTTCTATAGGGATATCGACAATTCTTTTTCAAGCGCCATTGCAAAAATACCAACAGACATAGTCATGAAAACTATATACATAAACCTTGCTATTGAGGTCTTCTAACACAAACAACACCCAATCAGTCATTTCATACAGCCAATTTTGCAAACATCGATTACATACAAAATAAAGACTCATTTTTATATATATAGATATATATATATCTAGGTATATATATATATATATATATATATATATATATATCTAGGTATATATATATATATATATATATATATATATATATATATATATATATATATCTATAATATAAAAATGAATCGCTAAATGTGTTGCTAAGCGCAAAACTCGAGAACGGCTGGACCTATTGGACTAATTTTTTTTTCGAATATTCGTTGAAGTACGAGGATGGTTCTTACGGAGAGAAAAATTTAAAAAATTGCCTGAAAAAACAACAAAATGGTAATTTTAGGAATTTTCACTTCATTTTATTTTCAATAGCTTCATGGCCTACCTATTGTTTGACAAATGTAAAATTGTCATTAAATTGAATCATTACATTTAATGAAAATTTCAAATTTACGCAGCTGTCAAACAATAGGTAGGCCATGACGCTATTGAAACTAAAATGATCCACAGCGGCCGTCTCAAGAGGGCGGTGTACCACTTTCTTCACAACCACCTCGACATGGGTATCAAATGAAAGGGTATGATAAGTAGAATACAATAAGCAATGTAGTATACAAAATATATATTTAAATCCACAGCGGCCGTCTCAAGAGGGCGGTGTACCACTTTCTTCACAACCACCTCGACATGGGTATCAAATGAAAGGGTATGATAAGTAGAATACAATAAGCAATGTAGTATACAAAATATATATTTAAATCCATGGCGTCCGTCTCAAGAGTGCGGGGTACCACTTTCTTCACAACCACCTCGAGATGGGTATCAAATGAAAGGGTATGATAAGTAGAATACAATAAGCAATGTAGTAGACTCAATATACCGATTCATGGCGGCCGACGCAAGACCCATGTTCTTTGAGGCATTTCATCTGTGTAAAATTCATATCTGAAGGAAAGGTCTCGGGCTCCGTGAGGTTTATAGCAAAATTTCAATAGAAAAGCAGGCGTTTGGTCCATAGCAGCCATCTCAAGAGGGCGGATTACCATTTTCTTTACAACCCCTCGACATGGATATCAAATGAAAGGGTATGGTAAGTAGAACACCAAAGGCAATATAGTATACTCAATATATCGTTTGGTCCATGGCAGTCATCTCAAGAGAGCAGATGACCATTTTCTTCACAACCCCTTCGAAATGGGTATCCAATGAAAGAGTATGATAAGTAGAACAATATAAGCAATATAGTATACTCAATATGTCGCTTGGTCTATAGCGGCCAACTCAAGAATGCGGATTACCATTTTCTTCACAACACCTTCGACATGGATATCAAATGAAAGAGTATGACAAGGAGAACACCATAGGCAATATAGTATACTCAATATATCGGTTCGTCCATGGCGATCATCTCAAGCGGGCGGACTACCGTTTTCTTCACAACCCTTTCGAGATGGGTATCAAATGAGAGAGTATGATAAGTAGAACACATAAGCAATATAGTATACTCAATATATCGTTTGGCCCATAGCGGCCATCTCCAGAGGTTGGATTACCATTATCTTCACACCCCTCGACATGGATTTCAAATGAAAGGGTATGATAAGTAGAACACCATAAGCAATATAGTATACTCAATATATCGTTTGGTCCATGGCGGTCATCTGAAGAGGGCGGATGATCATTTTCTTCACTACCCCCTCGACATTGGTATCAAATGAAAGGGCATTATAAGAACAATGCCATAGACTGTGTCTTTAGATTCATGGCGGCCATCTCAAGAGGGCGGGTTACCATTTTCTTCACAACACCCGAGACATGGGTATCACATGAAAGGCTATGAAAAGTAGAACACCATAAGCAATATAGTATACTCAATTTATAATTTGGTCCATGGCGGCCATCTCAAAAGGGCGGTTTACCATTTTCTTCACAACACCCTAGACATGGGTATCAAATGAAAGGCTATGATAAGTAGAACAATATAAGCAATATAGTATACTCAATATATCGTTTGGTAAATGGCGGTCATCTCCAGAGGGCGGATTACCATTTTCTTCACAACCCCTTCGAGATGGGTATCAAATGAAAGAGTATGATAAGTAGAACACCATATGCAATATAGTATACTCAATATATCGTTTGGTCCATAGCGGCCATCTCAAGAGGGCGGATTAATATTTTCTTTACAACCCCTTCGACATGGGTATCAAATGAAAGAGTATGATAAGTAGAACACCATAGGCAATATAGTATACTCAATATATCATTTGGTCCATGGCGGTCATCTCCCAAAATCAATTTTCCCAGATTTGTTCTTTTTTCACTATAGCATTTTCCTATCGCAGACTGTGTCCCCATAATCTTATTTCATTGAAAGGCGTTGCAACGCACGCGGGTTTTTGCTAGTATATCTATAAAAATCTCGTGTCACAGTGTTTGTTACCGTACTCCTCCGAAACGGGTTGACCAATTTGCATGAAATTTTTTGTGTATATTTGGTAGGTCTGAGAATAGGTCGTAGGCTATTTTTTATACCTTTAACCAAAAAAACAGCTGCAAAATCCAAAAAAAATGGTAATTTTAGGAATTTTCACTTCAATTTAGTTTCAATAGCTTCATGGCCTACCTATTGTTTGACAAATGTAAAATTGTCATTAAAATGAATCATTACATTTAATGAAAATTTCAAATTTACGCAGCTGTCAAACAATAGGTAGGCCATGACGCTATTGAAACTAAAATGATCCATGGCGGCCGTCTCAAGAAGGCGGTTTACCACTTTCTTCACAACCACCTCGACATGGGTATCAAATGAAAGGGTATGATAAGTAGAATACAATAAGCAATGTAGTATACAAAATATATCTTTAGATCCATGGCGGCCGTCTCAAGAGGCCGGATTACCACTTTCTTCACAACCACCTCAACATGGGTATCAAATGAAAGGGTATGTTAAGTACAATACAATAAGCAATGTGTACAAAATATATCTTTAGATCCATGGAGGCCGTCTCAAGAGGGCGGGGTACCACTTTCTTCACAACCACCTCGACATGGGTATCAAATGAAAGGGTATGATAAGTAGAATACAATAAGCAATGTAGTATACAAAATATATCTTTAGATCCATGGCGGCCGTCTCAAGAGGCCGGATTACCACTTTCTTCACAACCACCTCAACATGGGTATCAAATGAAAGGGTATGTTAAGTACAATACAATAAGCAATGTAGTATACAAAATATATCTTTAAATCCATGGCGGCCGTCTCAAGAGGGCGGGGTACCACTTTCTTCACAACAACCTCGACATGGGTATCAAATGAAAGGGTACGATAAGTAGAATACAATAAGCAATGTAGTTTACAAAATATATCTTTAGATCCATGGCGGCCGTCTCAAGAGGCCGGATTACCACTTTCTTCACAACCACCTCAACATGGGTATCAAATGAAAGGGTATGTTAAGTAGAATATAATAAGCAATGTAGTATACAAAATATATCTTTCGATCCATGGCGGCCATCTCAAGAGGGCGGGGTACCACTTTCTTCACAACCACCACGACACGGGTATCAAATGAAAGGGTATGGTAAGTAGAATACAATAAGCAATGTAGTATACAAAATATATCTTTAGATCCATGGCGGCCGTCTCAAGAGGCCGGATTACCACTTTCTTCACAACCACCTCAACATGGGCATCAAATGAAAGGGTGTGTTAAGGAGAATACAATAAGCAATGTAGTATACAAAATATATCTTTAGATCCATGGCGGCCGTCTCAAGAGGGCGGGGTACCACTTTCTTCACAACCACCTCGACATGGGTATCAAATGAAAGGGTATGATAAGTAGAATACAATAAGCAATGTAGTATACAAAATATATCTTTAGATCCATGGCGGCCGTCTCAAGAGGCCGAATTAACACTTTCTTCACAACCATCTCGACATGGGTATCAAATGAAAGGGTATGATAAGTAGAATACAATAAGCAATGTAGTAGACTCAATATACCGATTCATGGCGGCCGACGCAAGACCCATGTTCTTTGAGGCATTTCATCTGTGTAAATTTCATATCTCGAAAAATATTAAGTCAATGGATGGTTTTTATTGTTTACTATTGATTTATGGGTGCAGCGTAGGCGCACCGGGTCCCAGCTAGTTATATATATATATATATATATATATATATATATATATATATATATATATATACAATATATATATATATATATATATATATATATATATATATATATATACAGGGTGAGAGAAAAGTCCGGCACCGGTTCGATATTTCCTAAACGGTAGGTTTTCGTGAAAAAAGTTTGAAGCAAAAGTTGCTCAGCTTGGAGGGTAGATTCGTTTGAACACAAAACTCACCCCCACCCACTCACCCCCTCGCAGGGGGTGGGGGTAACTCCAAATTTTTAAATAGCAACCCCCATTTTTTTCACGGATTATGATTCTCCGAAGAAAAATATGAAACTTTTGCCTTAAAATTTTTTTAATCCGAAGCTTCCCTGCACCCCCAAAACGAATTTTTGAGGGTGGGGAATAGTCCGGCACCGGTTCGATATTTCCTAAACGGTAGGTTTTCGTGAAAAAAGTTTGAAGCAAAAGTTGCTCAGCTTGGAGGGTAGATTCGTTTGAACACAAAACTCACCCCCACCCACTCACCCCCTCGCAGGGGGTGGCGGTAACTCCAAATTTTTAAATAGCAACCCCCATTTTTTTCACGGATTATGATTCTCCGAAGAAAAATATGAAACTTTTGCCTTAAAATTTTTTTAATCCGAAGCTTCCCTGCACCCCCAAAACGAATTTTTGAGGGTGGGGAATAGTCCGGCACCGGTTCGATATTTCCTAAACGGTAGGTTTTCGTGAAAAAAGTTTGAAGCAAAAGTTGCTCAGCTTGGAGGGTAGATTCGTTTGAACACAAAACTCACCCCCACCCACTCACCCCCTCGCAGGGGGTGGGGGTAACTCCAAATTTTTAAATAGCAACCCCCATTTTTTTTCACGGATTATGATTCTCCGAAGAAAAATATGAAACTTTTGCCTTAAAATTTTTTTAATCCGAAGCTTCCCTGCACCCCCAAAACGAATTTTTGAGGGTGGGGAATAATCCGGCACCGGTTCGATATTTCCTAAACGGTAGGTTTTCGTGAAAAAAGTTTGTAGCAAAAGTTGCTCAGCTTGGAGGGTAGATTCGTTTGAACACAAAACTGACCCCCACCCACTCACCCCCTCGCAGGGGGTGGGGGTAACTCCAAATTTTTAAATAGCAACCCCCATTTTTTTTCACGGATTATGATTCTCCGAAGAAAAATATGAAACTTTCGCTTTAACATTTTTTTTATCCGAAGCTTCCCTGCACCCCCAAAATGAATTTTTGGGGATGGGGAATAGTCCGGCACCGTTTCGATATTTTCTGAACAGTAGGTTTTCGTGAAAAAAGTTTGTAGCAAAGGTTGCTCAGCTTGGAGGGTAGAATCGTTTGAACACAAAACTCACCCCCACCCACTCACCCCCTCGCGGGGGGTGGGGGTAACTCTAAAATTTTAAATAGCCGTTATGAAAATTGAGACCTCCAGTATCCTGTTTTTCAAATCATGAATGTCAGCAGGCTTACTTTCGTAGAATGGATTTTTCAAGACAAGAACGATTTCTCAGAACAACAGGGTCTATCAGTGTAACTCCGCTTAATCAAAATTTCAATACTGTCTCTTTCTGAGAACATATCGTCTCGGTTAAGAATGTAACAAAAAAACAAGAACCTAACAAGAACGAATTCTCGTGGATACTTTTCAATAAACATTTGTAAAAGATCAGAAGGCAAGAGTGCAATTTCAGATCAATAGTTGATGCCTTTAAATTGGAAAAATCTTTTTCAAACTTTGAATACCGGCCTGAAATATCTGGTTTCATTTCCATTGGGATATCACACCTACGTTTTCTTCTAGAATTGTACTTGTAATCTAAGTTTATTTTATTATAACCATGCCTCTCACTGAACGAGAGAGGATTGAAATTTTGATTATGCGGGGCTACGGAGATCGAAAACGTTCTAATCAGGAGACTGCAAACCTATTTAATGAAACACATCCAGAACGTGCCATCCCGATAAACAAATCTACCGTCAAGCGAACAGTTGATCGGTTCGTAGAAACAGGTAAGTCCTTTAAATGGTTTTGCTGATTTGTTAGGTAAATGCTGCTTTTTTGCATTCAATAAACAGGTTCTGTCACAGACAGGCCGAGACTCGGACGTCCGAGAACAGCTACAAATCCTGAAACATCACTGAATGTTCTCCTCAACTTCACCGAAGATTGTCATAAGTCGACACGGAAAGTAGGTCAGGCAATGGGAATTAGCGATTGGTCCGTGCGAAAAATTTTAAAAACTAACAAGTATCATCCATACAAAATTTGCTTGGTACAAGAGTTGACGGACAACGATTTCGATCTGAGAGTCGAGTTTTGCGATGTCATGATGGATCGATATGATCAGAATCCAATGACATTTTTCTGGACCTGTTTTTCGGATGAGGCAAAATTTGAGCTAAATGGAAATATGAATCGACACAACAGCAGGTACTGGTCTAGTATAAATCCACACTGGATGAGAGATTCTCACACACAATACCAGCAGAAAGTTAACGTTTGGGCTGGTATTGTTGCAAATCAGATTGTGGGACCATTCTTCTTTGAAGAGAATCTCACAGCTACGCGATATATGAGAATGCTCCAAGAAGAAATTGTACCTGCAATCCGAAATATCGTTGGAGATCAATTTGAGCTAGTTCAGTTCCAACAAGACGGGGCACCAGGACATTTCGGACTGCAAGTACGTGCGTATCTGCATGAGACATTTCCCGGAAGATGGATTGGTCGGAGAGGAGCGATCGAATGGCCGCCACGATCGCCGGACCTGACACCCCTCGATTTCTTTTATTGGGGTTTCTTGAAAAATCGCGTCCACGAAAGTAAGCCTGCAGACATTCATGATTTGAAAAACAGGATTCTGGTGGTCTCAAATTCCATAACGGCGGAAATGCTAGCACACGTTACAAACAATTTCTACCAACGGCTGGCTCATTGCCAAGCAGTGGAAGGTCAACAGTTTGAGCACCTGCTTACATAAGTGAGAGTGCGTCGAAGGTTTGGAGTCATTAAATACTGAGGGAGCGAAGAACCTCGGGGTCCTTCAACGCTTCCACTTTAATAAACGGCCCTTTTCAGGGCCAAAATGATGTGTGAAATCCGACCTGGAACCTCCACGTGGTACACATCGGATAACGCTAATCCAGGAGGTGATGTCTGATCGTCTACTTGTCAGTAACCACACGTCAATACGTCGACAGTATTCATTCGGGAATGCAGGGAAGCTTCGGATAAAAAAATGTTAAAGCGAAAGTTTCATATTTTTCTTCGAAGAATCATAATCCGTGAAAAAAAATGGGGGTTGCTATTTAAAAATTTAGAGTTACCCCCACCCCCTGCGAGGGGGTGAGTGGGTGGGGGTGAGTTTTGTGTTCAAACGAATCTACCCTCCAAGCTGAGCAACTTTTGCTACAAACTTTTTTCACGAAAACCTACCGTTTAGGAAATATCGAACCGGTGCCGGACTATTCCCCACCCTCAAAAATTCGTTTTGGGGGTGCAGGGAAGCTTCGGATAAAAAAAATGTTAAAGCGAAAGTTTCATATTTTTCTTCGGAGAATCATAATCCGTGAAAAAAAATGGGGGTTGCTATTTAAAAATTTGGAGTTACCCCCACCCCCTGCGAGGGGGTGAGTGGGTGGGGGTGAGTTTTGTGTTCAAACGAATCTACCCTCCAAGCTGAGCAACTTTTGCTTCAAACTTTTTTCACGAAAACCTACCGTTTAGGAAATATCGAACCGGTGCCGGACTTTTCTCTCACCCTGTATATATATATATATATATATATATATATATATACAGGGTGTTTGGTAGATGAACCGACAAAATTTTTTGGTGGATTGGGGAGGCCATTTGTTAATTTTCACCGGTAGCCGCTATGTTCTAAGGGCTACAGTAGCTGAGATATAATTTTTTTTTCGTTTTTTACAAAATTACTCAAAATTTCATCTTCAAATCGTCATAACTTTTTTGTTTGAAGCTCTAACTGGACCAAATCACTTTTGTTGTATTCTTCAATGTATTCTTACTCTAAATCAATCAATACTTGATCCAACGGATATTAAGAAAAAGAGTTATGTCATTTCAAATTCGCAAAAATGTTTAAATGTTATGAAAAGTGTCAGTTTCTAAATTCATTTTTAAAAAACGTACAAGCTATTTTTAATTTAGTTTTTTTTTTAAAACTTCCTTATTTTATTCCCTTTCCAACTGTGTGCTACATGATACAGAAATTATTAATAATGTGGTCAAAATACGAGGTACTAGTTTGATAGAGCCAAGATTAAGAAAACACTTTTTTTGTTATTATGTTTTTTTTTTTACAAAATTTGTTCAAATTGACCGCCTGAACACCTGATGCATGCACGACACCTGCTTCTTACTTCCGTTGTTGTAGTTTCAAGCCGCATTTCTTCTCTGATTTTTTCAAAAGCGGCGTTAATTCTTTCCATTAAAACTTCTCTTGACGGCACTTCTGCCGCGTACACTAGTTCTTTTGCACGTCCCCAGATGTAGAAATCCAGAGGCGTCAAGTCTGGGGACCGTGCGGGCCAAGGGATAGGGCCGCCTCTACAAATCCACAAGTTGGGAAAAGTGTTGTCTAAATGATCTCGTACCGTTCGTTGATAATGCGCCGGACAGCCGTCATTTTGAAAAATAATAGGAACATCTTCTTCTAAGATTGGCAGTTCCGGCAAATCGTTTTGGAGGAATTCTAAATAATTTTCTCCGTTCAGGCGTGCTGGCAAAAAATGTGGGCCGATAACATGGCGCCCAATAACACCTACCCAAACATCCACACTAAATTTCGGTTGAAAGGAACTTGATCTTTTTTTGTGAGGATTTTGGCCTTTTCTTCCCCAGTGGTGCAAATTATGCATATTAACAATACCTTCATGGCTAAAATTTGATTCATCGG
Organism: Thereva unica; assembly: GCA_949987705.1. Classification (NCBI taxonomy): domain Eukaryota; kingdom Metazoa; phylum Arthropoda; class Insecta; order Diptera; family Therevidae; genus Thereva; species Thereva unica. The sequence continues at coordinate 85,067 of CATLJY010000652.1, forward strand.
TCCACAAAATTCTTTTCATAAAGTTGCCATCTTCAACATCTGTATGAAGTATAAATCTGCAAAACTCCAGCCGTCTACCACTATCATTGTCTTGGAGACCTGGAACAATAAATGAAGTAAGTCAGTTTGTGGCAATTAACAGTGAAAAGTAATGAAACGTGTGAAAGAGTTTAATGTCGCATTTGAAATAAATAAGTTCTGATTAATTACCTTGAACAGGAGTGTAATGAAAAGCGTGACGTCCATCTGCCCGGAGAATCGACCAGACCTTCCAAACTGTTATGCCAAGTCCTGCAGCAATAGCGCGGATGCTTGCCGTAGGATCCTCATTGAAAGCTTCAAGTATTCTTTCGTCGACTGCCACGTTATGAAGACTTGCATTCACTCGAGGCTCTTGAAAATTTAGGTTTCCGGTTTCCCTCAGCCGTCGAAAGGTTCTTGAGAATGTTTCATGGTGTGGTTGACGTCGATGAGGATATCGCTCCTGGTAAATTCTTTGCGCTGTACGCGCACTGGAATTAGCCATGCCATACACCAGGATCATGTCAGCATATTATTCGTTACTGAAGTTTGGCATTGTAAGAACAACACCAAAAAGAAACAGAATAGAAAAGACACAGTTTAAAAGCAAATTTCACAAAACCAATATTTACCAAAATAACACAACGAAAAAACAACGTGTACACAATGAAAGTCAAATCTCGACTAATCCTGTTCACGTTAGGCACTTCCAAACTCAATGTTAAAAATGAACAGTTAATTTACATGCGTAAGAAAGAGACACGCTTTCTACCTGTTGCCTTTTAGCACGCAACGTTTTTATGTTCTATATAATTGTTAGTGTGCGTCTTCCTTACTAGCAAACTAATATCTCGTATTTTGACCACATTATTAATAATTTCTGTATCATGTAGCACACCGTTGGAAAGGGAATAAAATAAGGAAGTTTTTAAAAAAAACTAAATTAAAAATAGCTTGTACATTTTTTAAAAATGAATTTAGAAACTGACACTTTTCATAACATTTAAACATTTTTGCGAATTTGAAATGACATAACTCTTTTTCTTAACATCCGTTGGATCAAGTATTGATTGATTTAGAGAAAGAATACATTGAAGAATACAACAAACGTGATTTGGTCCAGTTAGAGCTTCAAACAAAAAAGTTATGACGATTTGAAGATGAAATTTTGAGTAATTTTGTAAAAAACGAAAAAAAAATTATATCTCAGCTACCGTAGCCCTTAGGACATAGCGGCTACCGGTGAAAATTAACAAATGGCCTCCCCAATCCACCAAAAAATTTTGTCGGTTCATCTACCAAACACCCTGTATATATATATATATATATATATAAAGTAAAATACCTGAGGATAATTTAAATGGTTTAATATAATTTAATTAATTATAATGAATAATGATTTAGCTATGTAATTTATCCATTCGCTATAACGGCTGACTTGAGAATGCAAATATTTCTAATGTTCTATTCTGCTTCCGTTTCGTTTAGTCCTGTTTCCTTTCGTTCAGTTCTGTTTCATTTCGTTCCATTAGGGAGGGATCGGAACTCTGCCTAACCGGAACCCACATTCGGCCGTCCTGACTCCAGCATTCGTCCTCGGATGCTTCACCCGAACTACTATCCTCCCTCTCCGAACCAATATCTCCTAATTGTGGATATGGTTTCATCAGGTCTGCTGCGGTTGAAGTTTGTTTTGGCCCCTCTCCTTCTCCTACCTTCTCAACATTGTATCTGTTCGCTCTTTTTACCTTTGTTACAGCGTAAGGACCTAAAAACTCCGGGTATAATTTAAGTCCTGAGCCAAACTGCGTACGTTTTATCGCTACTAACTCTCCAACCTTATACTTTCTTGCATCCTTTCTGCCTTTATTAAACTGCCTTTGGTTCTCCATTTGTATTTTGTGAATGTTTTCTTTTGCTTTTCTTCTTAGTTGCTCTCGATTTTCTACCAGTTCTTCTACTAATTCTTCTTCGATTATTTTTTGCAGGCTTTCATTTCCGTTTATCTTCATTTTTATACCTGTCAACAATTCAAATGGCGAATATTTTGTGCTTCTGCTTCTACTGCTATTCAACGTCTGTTGCGTTATTGCTACATACTTAAACCACTTTTGCGGATCCTCGACTGTCATTTTAGATAGAACTGATATGAGATTTCTGTTAATTCTTTCCACTTGTCCATTTCCTCTTGGGACCCCTGTTGTTATTGTGATGTGCTGTATGTTTCTTTCTGTGCAATACTCTTTAAACACTGCTGCTGTAAATGCTCCTCCTTTATCGGATATTAATCTGACGGGGTGGCCGAATATCGTACTTTGTGATTCAAGCTTTTGTATCACCTCGGCTGTATTTGTTGTTTTTGTGGGATACAGCCACACGAATTTCGTAAAAGCGTCGACTACCACCAGAATATGCTTATATTGTTTTTGCGTCGACGGTAACGGTCCTATATGGTCTATGTGGTATGTATGCAACGGCCTTTCCAGTTTGTCAATCGGATTGAGATATCCTTCTGCTTTTCCTTCCTTCCTTTGCGCTACTGTGCATGCTACGCAATTCTGCAGCACCCTTTTTATGGCCTTTTGGCTGTTTCTTACGTAATATTCTTGGTCAAATATTTGTCTTACTCTTTCCGCGTTCAAATGTCCTCTTTCATGTATCTCTCTAATAATTTCATTTTGCATTTTCTTTGGCAATACCAGTAAGTGATCTCCGTTTTTATATCTGTACAACAGATTGTTTCTGACTATAAAGTCATCATATGGTCCCTTACCAGCTGCTTTTTTTAACGCACCGCATAATTCATCTTCATCCTGCGCTTTTATTATCTGATGAAGGATTTCTGATTTCATCAGCAATGTTGTAGGATACCGGCTTAATGCGTCCGCGTGCTTCATCTGCGTTGCTCGGCGATGATTGATGCAGCATTCATACTCATTAATTATTAGCGCCCAACGTGCTATTCTAGGGCACAAGTCCTTTTTTTTCATGGTTAGTTCTACCGCTTGACAGTCCGTGAAAACTGAAAATTTCAAACCTAATAAATAATGACGCCATTTTTTTAGTGCTCTTACTATAGCCAGCACTTCTAGCTCATAACTAGAATATTTTTCTTCATCTCTACTTGTTTTAAAGCTATAATACTGCACAGGATGTAATTGGCCATCCTCTGAATCTTTCTGCAGTAAAATTGCTCCACCACCTATAGCGCATGCATCGGTGTGTACTTCTGTCATTGCAGCTGGGTTGTAGATCTTTAATACTGGTTCCTGTGTCAGCTTTTCTTTTAAAATTTCGAAGGCTCTCTGCTGATCATGGCCAAAGTAGAATTTTTCTTTATTCCTTGTGAGGTCGCTTAGAGGTTTTGCCAATTTGGCGAAGTCTTTGATAAACCTTCTGAAGTAGCCTGTGAGACCTAAAAAAGCTTGAATATCCTTCACGTTTCTTGGCCTTGGAAAATGTTGTACTGCTTTTGTTTTATCTTTTGATGGCTTTAATGACCCGTTCTTGATGATGTACCCTAAAAAGTTTATTTCTGTCTTTATGAATCGGCATTTTTTCCACTGGAACTGTAAACCATTCATGCTTGCCACTCTCAATACTTCTTTAATTTTTTCTAAATTTCCTTTTTCTGTTGTTGAGGGAATGATTATATCATCCATGTAGACAACTATTATGTTTTGGTGTATTAAATCTTTTAAAACTGTATTCACATACCTTTGAAATATTGAAGGCGAGTTGCAGAATCCAAAAGGAACTCTTTTAAACTCATATTGCCCAAACGGGGTAATGAACGCTAAGAATTTTCGACTTTCTGGTTCGATGCTTACATGGAAGAACCCGTTTTTCAAATCCATTGCTGAAAATACTTTGCTATTGTACAGCTGGTCTACAACATCGTCTATAAGAGGCAATGGGTATCTATCCTTGACTGCTTTTTTATTTAATTCACGGTAGTCTACGCATATTCGCGCTGATCCATCCTTTTTCTTAACTACGACAATCGGACTTGCATATTCAGAGTTGCTTTCTTCGATGATCTCATCTCTTAACCATTCCTGGATCTGCTTTTGTACAACCTCTTTTTCACCTGGTGACAGTCTTCTTGGTGGTCGGTGTACTGGCGTTTTGTCGTGTAACTGCACCTTCAATTCAATGCATGAATTTTTCGGCTTTTCTGCTTTATATGCCCTTAATAATTTTATAAGGCTTACTGCATTTTGTTTGTCTTCTATACCTTCCACTGCTTGTAGCATGTCGTCGTTGGGTAAAGTACTGATGGTATTTATTTTTTCCAACAGCATATCATCTGATACTGCTTCTTCTTTTTTCTTTAGCTTGACTTCTCCATTAGTGATGATTAAACTTGCTTCCGTAATAATGTTCTTCCCAATTATCATGTCCGTGGGTAGCCAACTATTTCTGGCTACATGACATTCAGTGAAGTACTCTTCATCGCCTATAAAAATTGAAGTAAAAAAGCATTTTGCGGTTGTGATTTCCCTGTTTTCTCCAAATCCTTGTACTCGGCTGCCTTCTTTATGCTGTTTCAGGTCAGCGTTAATAGCGTTGTAAATCCCCTCACTTATTATTGTAATGTCACTGCCTGTATCTACTAGCGCGATTATGTCCACGTTATCTATACGCGCTTTTACGTGCATCCCTGGCAAGCTGCTTTTCCCTGCTGTATCAGTTATTTGATTGCACCTTCTCTCGTTTGCTATGTTCTCTTTTTCATATCTTTTGCAATCTTTGCTTTTATGTCCAAATGTGTTGCATTTAAAGCATTTATAACCTTTGTCACGGTCCGGACATTGGATGACAGCATGTTCCGTCGATCCACATGCGAAACAGTGAGCTGGTTTTCGTGTTTGCTCGCGGTTGAATGAGCTAGCTTCTTTTTTAGGAACAGAGAATGTGCTTGACGGTTTGTTTCTAATACATTGCTTGATGTGTTCATACACCTGTATTTTTTCCTTCAATTGCTTGATTGTGGTTGCTTCGTATAAAATTGCTTTATTTGCCGGAAGGTCGGGTATGCCATTTACGATGTACTCTATTTGAGATTTTTCATCTATATTACCTCGGTTTCCTATCGCTATCATTCTGTAAATATATTCCTTGTAAGATTCGGTTACGCTTTTTCTTGTTGACCTTAAAACATTATGCAGTTTACTGCTATGAATTTCTGCGGGGAATTCCTCCTGTAATTTTATTTTTAATGTGTCCCAGCTTTTTATGTCTAAACTAGCTTCGACAAACAGCCTGGCTGGTCCTCCCAAAAGTTTTCTTGCATACATATATCGCTGCACGTCATTCCAATTGCAAAGCGTTGCAATATCCTCAATGTCTTTGGTCCACTTTTCGACGTTCGTCTTTGCACTGCCATCAAATTTTTCTAAAGCATCTTCCACGTCCTTAAAGGAAAACGATGCCATACTTACTTTTTCTGTACCGTTGATATTATTAGTTGCACTTGTTGCGGCTTCGGTGTTGTTTGTAATACCTGCTTCTTTTTCTGTATTATCTGCTTGATCTGCTTCTTCGTCTGTACTGTCTGCTTGATCTACTTCGTTTTCTGTCCCCTCTATGCTGGAGCTGCTTTCGTATATTGACCCTTCCGAACCAGCTGTTTGCTTGGATTCTTCTTCCAATACGGCTTGTACATATTTTATTAACTCTCCCTTTTTAGCATAACGTATAGGTTTGCCTCGGCTTCGTAATATTTCTCGCAACTCTTTTACCGTCAATCTTTGTAATGATTTTACTTCCGCGCTACTCATAAACGAACACGTACCCGGACTTTATAACAGTTATTAATAAATTTTTTAAAAATATTTATTTTGCAATCTTTTTTTAAGTTTTTTTCACCTCAATTAAATCTTTTTATATTTTTGCACTATATTTCAAGTTAAAATTAGACTGAAAACGACTTTGCTTGAAAACTTATTACAAATTAAATCGCTTACTCCATTTTTGATTTATATTTTTTTTAACGTCAAATAAATTATTTAATGTTTAATTCTTCTATTTAATTTTGAATTATGTTACCGTTTTACTTCTTTCTTCTTTTTTAAATTTCTTTTTTTTTCGTAGGAAACTTCGTCAGCCTCCGTTTTCTCTCTTCGCTAAATTATTTTCAGTTACGTAACGGCTTATAAAATTGTAAAATTCTTCCAAAGCTACCTAGTAAAAAGCTACTTTTTAAATCCTGAAACTATCTCAAAGCTTAATAATCTATAATATAAAAATGAATCGCTAAATGTGTTGCTAAGCGCAAAACTCGAGAACGGCTGGACCTATTGGACTAATTTTTTTTTTTTTTCGAATATTCGTTGAAGTACGAGGATGGTTCTTACGGAGAGAAAAATTAAAAAAATTGCCTGAAAAAACAAAAAAAAAAAACACTCCTCTATATGCCCATACAAAAGATTGGTAATAATACTTAAAAGTCAATTTGTACTTTAATAGCATACCATAAGATTTAAATGTTAGTGGAGGGGTTCCGTCGCTTAGCAACACATGTAGGTCTGAGAATAGGTCGTAGGCTATGCAAAATCCAAAAAAAAATGGTAATTTTAGGAATTTTCACTTCATTTTAGTTTCAATAGTTTCATGGCCTACCTATTGTTTGACAAATGTAAAATTGTCATTAAATTGAATCATTACATTTAATGAAAATTTCAAATTTACGCAGCTGTCAAACAGTAGGTAGGCCATGACGCTATTGAAACTAAAATGATCCATGGCAGCCGTCTCAAGAGGGCGGTGTACCACTTTCTTCACAACCACCTCGACATGGGTATCAAATGAAAGGGTATGATAAGTAGAATACAATAAGCAATGTAGTATACAAAATATATCTTTAGATCCATGGCGGCCGTCTCAAGAGGCCGGATTACCACTTTCTTCACAACCACCTCAACATGGGTATCAAATGAAAGGGTATGTTAAGTAGAATATAATAAGCAATGTAGTATACAAAATATATCTTTCGATCCATGGCGGCCATCTCAAGAGGGCGGGGTACCACTTTCTTCACAACCACCACGACACGGGTATCAAATGAAAGGGTATGGTAAGTAGAATACAATAAGCAATGTAGTATACAAAATATATCTTTAGATCCATGGCGGCCGTCTCAAGAGGCCGGATTACCACTTTCTTCACAACCACCTCAACATGGGCATCAAATGAAAGGGTGTGTTAAGGAGAATACAATAAGCAATGTAGTATACAAAATATATCTTTAGATCCATGGCGGCCGTCTCAAGAGGCCGGCCGGATTACCACTTTCTTCACAACCACCTCAACATGGGTATCAAATGAAAGGGTATGATAAGTAGAATACAATAAGCAATGTAGTATACAAAATATATCTTTAGATCCCTGGCGGCTGTCTCAAGAGGCCGAATTACCACTTTCTTCACAACCACCTCGACATGGGTATCAAATGAAAGGGTATGATAAGTAGAATACAATAAGCAATGTAGTATACAAAATATATCTTTAGATCCATAGCGGCCGTCTAAAGAGGCCGGATTACCACTTTCTTCACAACCCTATCAAAATGGGTATCAAATTAAAGGGTATGATAAGTAGAATACAATAAGCAATGTAGTAGACTCAATATACCGATCCATGGCGGCCGACGCAAGACCCATGTTCTTTGAGGCATTTCATCTGTGTAAAATTGATATCTCGAAAAATATTAAGTCAATGGATGGTTTTTATTGTTTACTATTGACTCTTATGGGTGCAGCGTAGGCGCACCGGGTCCCAGCTAGTATATATATATATATATATATATATATATATATACCGGGTGTTTTTTTTAAAACTTGACACGCAATTCTTGAACAAAGGAGGGGTGACAGAGGGAAACCTGTTATACAAAAGATGTCTGATATGGAGGGGGACATCGATTGGGTATAGTGCGCACCCCCTCTCTTCCACCCCCTGACCCGGGGGGGGGGGGGTAACTTTTTTTTTTTAAATGGCAACCCCTATTTTTTATGCAAGATTCAGATTCCTGGGATGAAAATAAACATCTTTTATCCCAAGCATTTTTTTCTATCATTTGTTTTTACTCCGGAAACTTTGATTGAAATCGTCATTAAGGGGAGCTTTCGGTGGATTTTTTTCAAAAAATCCAATTTTTTTTTTGTTACTTTGAACATCTAAGAATACAGCAAACTCTTGAAACTAGGGTAACTTTTTTTTTTAAATGGCAACCCCTATTTTTTATGCAAGATTCAGATTCCTGGGATGAAAATAAACATCTTTTATCCCAAGCATTTTTTTCTATCATTTGTTTTTACTCCGGAAACTTTGATTGAAATCGTCATTAAGGGGAGCTTTCGGTGGATTTTTTTCAAAAAATCCAATTTTTTTTGTTACTTTGAACATCTAAGAATACAGCAAACTCTTGAAACTATTTTTGCTGTATTCTTAGATGTTCAAAGTAACAAAAAAAAAAAATTGGATTTTTTGAAAAAAAAAATTCACCGAAAGCTCCCCTTAATGACGATTTCAATCAAAGTTTTCGGAGTAAAAACAAATGATAGAAAAAAATGCTTGGGATAAAAGATGTTTATTTTCATCCCAGGAATCTGAATCTTGCATAAAAAATAGGGGTTGCCATTTAAAAAAAAAAAAGTTACCCCCCCCCCGGGTCAGGGGGTGGAAGAGAGGGGGTGCGCACTATACCCAATCGATGTCCCCCTCCATATCAGACATCTTTTGTATAACAGGTTTCCCTCTGTCACCCCTCCTTTGTTCAAGAATTGCGTGTCAAGTTTAAAAAAAAACACCCGGTATATATATATATATATATATATATATATATATATATATATATATATATATCAGTTACATCCCCAGACGATTCACCTTTTTCTTTCTAATAAAACTGCAACTGAGCTACTTATTTTCTCACCGGAAATCACTTCTCATAATTTCCAAAGAAAACTAGTAGTGATGTGGGTTTGACCCGTTCGGTCCACACGATCAACTTCCCAGTATGATGGATGTTGAATATTATGATTTGATATTTTAATAATAAATGAACAATAGGCAATATAGAATATATGTATAATACCTACCGAGAATTGGTCACAATTGTTTATCAATATTTTCGCTAAAATGTCAAACTAAATGTGCGCACTTACAAGATTAGGATGACGGAAATGTATATAAAATTGATATGTTAATGTTTTTCGGCACCTCAATGAAGTCGATATAGATTTTAGTTCGAGCGGTATCGTGCAGGTACAAAAATCACTTAAGTCATTTAAACCAAAAAACCGCTGGACGGAATATTATAAAAATCTTATCAGATTATATTGTCGCTAATACGCTTCGAACGGCACCTCAAGTAAGTCAATATCTTTTGTGGTTCGGGCCATATCGTGCAGGTATAAAAATCACTTACGCCGCTTAAACAAAAAAACGGCTCGACCGAATTTTAAGAAAATCTTTTCAGATCATATTTTGGTTAATACTCTTCGAACGGCACGTCAACTAAGTCGATATCTTTTATAGTTCACGCGATATCGTGCAGGTACAAAAATCACTTAAGTCATTTAAACCTAAAAACCGCTCTACCAAATATTATAAAAATCTTTTCAGATTATATTCTCGCTAATACGCTTCGAACGGCACCTCAAGTAAGTCAATATCTTTTGTGGGTCGGGCCATATCGTGCATGTACAAAAATCCTTAAACAAAAAATCGCTTAAACAAAAAAACGGTTCGACCGAATTTTATGCAAACCTTTTCAGATCATATTTTGGTTAGTACTCTTCGAACGGCACGTCAACTAAGTCGATATCTTTTGTAGTTCGCGCGATATCGTACAGGTACAAAAATCACTTAAGTCATTTAAACCAAAAAACCGCTCTGCCGAATATTATAAAAATCTTTTCAGATTATATTGTCGCTAATACGCTTCGAACGGCACCTCAAGTAAGTCAATATCTTTCTTGGTTCGGGCGATATCGTGCAGGTACAAAAATCACTTACGTCGCTTAAACAAAAAAAGGGCTGGACCGAATTTCATGAAAATCTTTTCAGATCATATTTCGGTTGATACGCTTCGAACGACACCTCAAAGAAGTCGATATCAGTTTTGGTTCGCACGATATCGTGCAGGAAAAAATGACCACATCCGTACGCACATACACACACACACACATACTTCCTCCCAATTTTTTGCTTAAAATGCTCCTGGGACCTTGAAAGATGAAAATACGTTGAAATTATCGATTTCGATTTTCGGACCGATTACAATAACTTCCTATACTGGGAAGTTAACAAACGTATTATTTTCGACAAATAAAAATATCGTCTTTCAAATTATTTCACATGCAAGTTTCGCAAAGTAAGCATTTTTATCATATCAAGAAACCCTAATGAAAAGTTCGAGAAGATAAGAAGTCGCAGTCTGTTTTTCATTCTTAGTTTAGTCGGTCGTTAAGTCGCGAAAAGCTTTTAAATTAAAATAAAAATCACTATCAGAAGAAAAGTTCTGTTTTTTTTTATCTTGTTTTAAAGAGGTAAATTATTAAAGTGGCGCAGTCGGACCGGATTTTCACAAAAGGAAATTATTATTGTTGCATCATCATCACCATCATCACCTAAAATAGTTAAAGTAAATAATTAGTTTTAAGATATTTAACATTTTTGATTACTAAAAATATTTGAATTACTAAACATGTAAACAACCCGGTCACAACAAAGTAAACAAATATCACAAAGGAAAGACAAATAGCACAACAAAGAAAACATAAATAATAAATATTAAACATAAAAGAATATATAACAAATAACTACCAAAGAGAATAATAAATATGTAGCTAGAAACTTACCTTAAAATTAATATTTACACTTACCTAAATCAGCCAAAGAAGAAATGTCAAACTTCTTGACATTTCTATTTCATACTACGTTAGTATGCGTAAATTCGAAAATCGGGTCAGTTCCGAATAAAGTAATGATATTTATCCCCACCAAAACTAAAGGCATTGCCAAACTTACTTCCCTGCAGAAATATCTCGAAACCTATTATATTATATGGGCTTGGAAAATTACCGTCTTTGCAGAGGAGAAAAAATCCGTTAATAACATTTAAAAAGTGAAGAAAATTGAGAAAACGAGACTAGAAAATTCTGAGTTGTGACCGCGTTGGCTAGTTTGTCGTAAAATCGTGAAATTAAAATTATATTGCTGAAAAAACTTAAATACTAGTAGTCAGAGAAGTTAAAATTCAAAGTAATTTAGAATATACAGAAAATAGTAGAATTGTGGCCGTGTATAAAATTGAAGTACTGAACTTAAAATTTAAAAGTGAAATTTAAAGTTAGTTTTTTTGAAAGTAAATTTAGAATAGTGAGTTTTAAAGAAATTTAAGATATTGAATTCTGTGAATAAATAAATGCTTGATGTGATAAAGAATTTCGATGTGAAAAATAAATTTTGTGCTGTAGATAATGAATTTAGATTTGGTAAAATAAAATTTATGATGTGAATTAATTTGAAGTACATAGATGTGAGAAATTGAATAAAATTATATTAATTTGTGTTACAATAAAAGTGCGGATTTATTTATTATTTTGAAGATACTAAACATTTTTGGTCCTTCGAGCCGGATAGTGAATGGTGAACGTTAAATAAATTTTAACGGATAACGAAACGTGAATAGTGAACGTTAGATAAATTTTAACGGATAACTAACGGATAGTTAGCGGATAAATTTAACCGATAACGATACCGAAAATTTAACCGATAACGATACCGCAAATTGTAACGGATATCTGAAAAAACGTGACTTAGCTACTTTGCAAACTTACTTAGTGAAAATTAATTTAGTGAAACAATATATTGTGACTTAATATCGTGGTCAGCAGACTATACAGTAGTACGCTGAAATTCTCTTGTGAAACTGTGAAACATTTCGACAAATTGTATGAAATTCGATTGTGAAAACTGTGAAACATTTCAACAACTTGTGTGAAATTCTCGTGTGAAAACTGTGAAACATTTCAACAAATTGTGTGAAATTTGTGAAATCTATTGAGGCAAAGAATTTGCAACATAATTGTGGCGATCAACATCATCAGCAGTATAAGCAACATCATCAGCAGTATCAGCAACATCATCAGCAGTATCAACACCATCATCAGCATTATCAACACCAACAACATCAACAAATCATCCAGAGCTCCAATTGTCCATATATCAACTGGCTTCGGTGAGTCTATTCCAATTTATTTTATTAAAATAGTGCTACTAACACCGCTTTAATCATGGAGCAAACTCAAGCATATATCGACGCGCAAATCGAACTAAATAATACTCTCGACAAATATATTCGTAATGATAAAAAAGAAGCTAAAGTTAGAAAGACCGCCACGTATTATAAAAATAAGATAGCAATTGTGACAGAACTATGGGAAAAATTTAAATTAAATCATGATTTTATATCATTAAATCCCTCCGCGAAACCTAGTGATGAAGAAAGTGCGTATATTGATAATGATCATTATTCGGACTTCGCAGAAAAATATCTTGAGTTCGTCTCGCGATTAGAGGACATGTATAATAATTTAACTGCAGTCCCAGATATATCTATAAGACCCAGTGTTCCTTCTACTAGTAATAACACAAACTATTCAAATTACGTGAACAATATAGTGAAACTGCCGCGCATTACGTTACCAACATTTTCGGGCGACTATACGACATGGACATCGTTTAAAGATTTATTTGTATCCCTTATTGATAGCCAACCGTCAATATCTAATTCACAGAAACTCCATTATTTAAAGGCAAGCCTCAGTGGTGAAGCAGAAAGTTTAGTAAAGGGATTTGTTATATCAGATAGCAATTACCCTGTGGTATGGGAACTTTTAAAAAATAGGTATGAAAATACCCCAGCGTTAGTTAACTCGCACTTCGATAAATTATTTAACCAGGCTACTGCTAGTGAAACGTCAGATTCAATAAAGGCTCTTCTCGATTCCACAGTTGAATCGGTTCAAGGGCTTGAAAACTTAGCGATTCCCGATTTATGGAAGGCAGTTATTGTGTATATGACTGTTCAACGATTCCCAAGAACCACAAGACAGATTTGGGAACAACAAATTAGTGACAATAATAAGCTCCCAACGTATGACTTGATGAAAACGTTTTTAGAATCAAGATTCAGAGCTTTGGAGGCAATTGGAAATAAATCTAAATTTGCAAAACCTTCACCAACTCAGTTTATATCAAGGCAACAGTCATTTTTAATTGAACAGGCTGCTCAGTGCCCGGTGTGTTCTGAGAGCCATAGTGTTAGAAAATGTCCATCGTTCTTTAAAATGTCGTTTTCTAATAAACAAGACATCGTTAAGCGAAAGGGACTGTGTCTTGTGGTGGTATTCAATCTCTTTTGAGAGCAGCAGCAATGCTTGGCTCTTGGGTAGAGCAGCGAGACTCGCTATGCTCTGGACTTAGTATGGAGCAGCTTGCTAGCACAACTCCGAAATGAATAACTTCAAGTCTGATTACTAAGTGTCTTTATTTTAAGAATTCTTACTCTATTTATACTAAATTGATTACATTGATTTATATCTAAAATATAGGCCCGCGTCTCAAATACCTGGCTCATCAAAATCGTCCACTTAATTGCGTGCTCCATGTGACGAAAGTTTGTTTACAAACAACCGGCGAAAGTTAATTATGACCCCGTTAGCCGGGCGCGGTGTTTTTATATTTTTGTGTGTGTATGCACTTTAGCGGGACGGTGGTGATTTGAGGCGCGTTCTTATTTTGTAATTTGACTTACTGAACTTAAGAATTATATGTTTTTAGGGCATGTGTTTGTTGATTATGATTTCATCACACCCTCCCCCTTAGGGAAAAAAAATTTTTTTTTTTGTATCAGGGCGACAAAAAAATTTTTTTTTTTTTTTTTTTTTTATTACTACCTAATGTTATCCAAGTTCTTTAATTCTAATGAGCTGTATTTACAATTTGTTTGTATTTTTTTTTATTTTTTTTTTTTTTTTTTTTTACTTTACTGTTTATTATTTACATTTTTATCTTTACATTTTCCTTACTCTATTTTTATGTATTCTTATTACTTTTTTGTTTGCATCCTCCAAAATGCAGTTTACTGTTTCTAGTGCTTTTACAAGGTATGGTCCACTGTATAGAGGATCTAACTTTTTTCTATTTTGTATCGTAACTAATACTCTATCGCCAACTTTTATTGATAAGGGGTTACTATCGAGTTTACTGTTTTCTTGTCTAACTGCTTTTGATGCTTCTATATGTTGTTTTGCATTGTTTAAGGCTTTTTGTAGCCTGTATTTCATCTCGCTGTTGAAGAGTTCATAGTTGTAGATGGGTTCTGTTCCTCCTTTTTCCAATTCTGCTGGCAAGCTTACTTTTTTGGCGAAAATTAGCTCAAATGGTGTGTAGCTGTGTACAGTATTTGGTGTGTTGTTGTAGCAAAATGCGTAGTATGGGATCCATGTATCCCAATCATCTCTGTTTTCATTTACGAAACACCTTAGGTATTCGTTTAGGCATAAATTGCTTAAATAGTGGTCTAAATTGCTTAAATAGTGGTCACGTCGTCTCCAATTGTCCCAGCAAAATATCGTGTTTCAAGTGTAGAAAGCGCCACCATACCCTGTTACATCTGAATGGAAAACCAGAGATAACAGGCTACAGCAATCGCCCTAGTGACAAGGCTCAAGTGTTTCAAACAACAACAAATACACCCGAAATTAACAACTCAGTGAACTCACCCAGTCAACACATTCACCCTACAGTAAATAGTTTACACGTTTCCATGCATAAGGAGACGCTATTGCCGACAGCTCTTATCACTATTGGATCTACGCACGGTGACCAACATGTTGTGAGAGCCCTCGTGGATCAAGGATCGCAAGCCACTTTCAGCACGGAACATGCAGTACAAATGCTGAAATTGTCAAAGATGCCAGTGCGTGCTTTCATATTTGGTATAGAAAAATCGAAGTCAACCACATCTCAGTCCAAAGTGAATTTTAAATTGATTACTTCTCACTCCAAATCCATACCAGTAGAGGCATTAGTGTTAAAAACAATCTCAAACTCATTACCCTCAAAACCAGTATCAATGAATTGGAATCATCTAGCAGGATTAAAGTTAGCAGACCCATATTATAATGTTCCTGGAAGAATAGATGTGCTACTTGGAGCCGACGTTTATCCCAGTTTGATAGAAGAAGGCCTCATCAAAGGACCAGATGGGCAAACAGTCGCCCAAAATACAATTTTGGGATGGATTCTTTCAGGAAAAACAGCCGATCGAGAAATGGAGGTTAATAATGTCAAAACATTCACAACAATGGTAACAGCTGAAAATAACGATCTTAGCCAAGTTCTTCAACAGTTTTGGGACATAGAAGAGATACCTCAAAGGCGTGTTCTAACAAGGGATGAAGAAATTTGTGAAGAATTGTACAGAACAAAACACACCAGGCTGGATGACGGACGATATGAAGTAAGACTGCCATTCATCAGCGAAGCGCATAAAACATCATTAGGACAATCAAGAGCAACGGCATTTGCTAGTTTGTTCAGTTTGGAAAAAGGACTGAGTCAAAATGATCATCTGAAACAGGAGTACCAACAATGTATCACCGATTACCTGCGCTTAGGTCATATGCATCGTGCCATGGATACCGAAGTCGACAACCGGAAGGAAAAGGATGGTAGAATATACTATAGCAGCTATTACTTGCCACATCATGCTGTCCTTAAGGAAAGTACGACGACAAAGGTACGAGTTGTATTTGACGCCTCGAGAAAGACCACCTCAGGATCATCGCTAAACAGCATATTGAACACTGGACCTACCATACAAAATGAAATGATCGGAGTCTTATTACGATGGAGAACATTTAAATACGCATACCTTGCCGATATAGAAAAAATGTATCGACAAATCAAGATACATGACGAGGACACAACATACCAAAGGATCCTATGGAGAAATACGCCAACTGAACCCGTGAAGGAATATTGCCTTAACACAGTTACCTTTGGGGTAACTTGTGCACCATATCTAGCCATCCGAACCCTCATTCAATTAGCTCACGATGAAAACAAGAAGTATCCTATTGCATGTAAATCTATATTAAATGATTTTTACGTAGATGATCTCCTCTCTGGCGCAGATGAACTTGAAGAAGCTATTTTAAAACAAAAGGAGACACGCCAAGTGACCTCTGGAGGTGGATTCAAATTAAGGAAATGGGTGAGCAACTCCAATCTACCGTATAACGAATGTCATCCTATCATAATACCGAAAGACAGCAAATTCACCACATTATTAATAAACCATTATCATGAGTATACGGCCCATGGAGGAATCCAATTAATGTTAAACATGTTAAGAAAAAAATATTGGATAGTAAATGCGAGAAAAGTAATTAAACAAGTTATTCATCGGTGTATCAGATGCTATAAACACAAGGCTCAAACCGTCACGCAACTAATGGGGGATCTACCAGCTCCGAGAGTAACATGCACGAGACCATTTACGCATACAGGAATAGACTACTGCGGCCCTATTAATATTAAGACAAGCAGGCTACGAAATGCAAAAATTGAAAAGGGATACCTAGCCATATTCATATGTCTTGCTGTAAAAGCTATACATTTAGAGGTAGTAAGCGATCTGACTACATCTGCCTTCTTAGCAGCCTTTAAACGTTTTATCGCGCGTAGAGGACGTTGTGGACACGTATACACAGATTGTGGTACCAACTTTATTGGCGCCAATGCCGTTTTACTTGATATCAGAAACATAGAAAAGGAGTTAGCCACATATTGTGCTAGTGAAGACATTACATGGCATTTTAATCCACCCTCCTCTCCCCATTTCGGCGGCCTGTGGGAGGCAGGAGTAAAATCGACTAAATATCATCTAAGAAGAATTCTTGGAAACACAACGTTAACTTTTGAGGAACTCTATACAGTATTAGCTCAAGTCGAGTCTTGCCTAGATTCAAGACCACTTTGTCCTTTGACAAATGACTCGTCAGACTTAAACGCTCTAACACCGGGACACTTCTTAATAGGCGACGCGTTATTAGCCCCACTAATAATAAAATTATATTAATTTGTGTTACAATAAAAGTGCGGATTTATTTATTATTTTGAAGATACTAAACATTTTTGGTCCTTCGAGCCGGATAGTGAATGGTGAACGTTAAATAAATTTTAACGGATAACGAAACGTGAATAGTGAACGTTAGATAAATTTTAACGGATAACTAACGGATAGTTAGCGGATAAATTTAACCGATAACGATACCGAAAATTTAACCGATAACGATACCGCAAATTGTAACGGATATCTGAAAAAACGTGACTTAGCTACTTTGCAAACTTACTTAGTGAAAATTAATTTAGTGAAACAATATATTGTGACTTAATATCGTGGTCAGCAGACTATACAGTAGTACGCTGAAATTCTCTTGTGAAACTGTGAAACATTTCGACAAATTGTATGAAATTCGATTGTGAAAACTGTGAAACATTTCAACAACTTGTGTGAAATTCTCGTGTGAAAACTGTGAAACATTTCAACAAATTGTGTGAAATTTGTGAAATCTATTGAGGCAAAGAATTTGCAACATAATTGTGGCGATCAACATCATCAGCAGTATAAGCAACATCATCAGCAGTATCAGCAACATCATCAGCAGTATCAACACCATCATCAGCATTATCAACACCAACAACATCAACAAATCATCCAGAGCTCCAATTGTCCATATATCAACTGGCTTCGGTGAGTCTATTCCAATTTATTTTATTAAAATAGTGCTACTAACACCGCTTTAATCATGGAGCAAACTCAAGCATATATCGACGCGCAAATCGAACTAAATAATACTCTCGACAAATATATTCGTAATGATAAAAAAGAAGCTAAAGTTAGAAAGACCGCCACGTATTATAAAAATAAGATAGCAATTGTGACAGAACTATGGGAAAAATTTAAATTAAATCATGATTTTATATCATTAAATCCCTCCGCGAAACCTAGTGATGAAGAAAGTGCGTATATTGATAATGATCATTATTCGGACTTCGCAGAAAAATATCTTGAGTTCGTCTCGCGATTAGAGGACATGTATAATAATTTAACTGCAGTCCCAGATATATCTATAAGACCCAGTGTTCCTTCTACTAGTAATAACACAAACTATTCAAATTACGTGAACAATATAGTGAAACTGCCGCGCATTACGTTACCAACATTTTCGGGCGACTATACGACATGGACATCGTTTAAAGATTTATTTGTATCCCTTATTGATAGCCAACCGTCAATATCTAATTCACAGAAACTCCATTATTTAAAGGCAAGCCTCAGTGGTGAAGCAGAAAGTTTAGTAAAGGGATTTGTTATATCAGATAGCAATTACCCTGTGGTATGGGAACTTTTAAAAAATAGGTATGAAAATACCCCAGCGTTAGTTAACTCGCACTTCGATAAATTATTTAACCAGGCTACTGCTAGTGAAACGTCAGATTCAATAAAGGCTCTTCTCGATTCCACAGTTGAATCGGTTCAAGGGCTTGAAAACTTAGCGATTCCCGATTTATGGAAGGCAGTTATTGTGTATATGACTGTTCAACGATTCCCAAGAACCACAAGACAGATTTGGGAACAACAAATTAGTGACAATAATAAGCTCCCAACGTATGACTTGATGAAAACGTTTTTAGAATCAAGATTCAGAGCTTTGGAGGCAATTGGAAATAAATCTAAATTTGCAAAACCTTCACCAACTCAGTTTATATCAAGGCAACAGTCATTTTTAATTGAACAGGCTGCTCAGTGCCCGGTGTGTTCTGAGAGCCATAGTGTTAGAAAATGTCCATCGTTCTTTAAAATGTCGTTTTCTAATAAACAAGACATCGTTAAGCGAAAGGGACTGTGTCTTGTGGTGGTATTCAATCTCTTTTGAGAGCAGCAGCAATGCTTGGCTCTTGGGTAGAGCAGCGAGACTCGCTATGCTCTGGACTTAGTATGGAGCAGCTTGCTAGCACAACTCCGAAATGAATAACTTCAAGTCTGATTACTAAGTGTCTTTATTTTAAGAATTCTTACTCTATTTATACTAAATTGATTACATTGATTTATATCTAAAATATAGGCCCGCGTCTCAAATACCTGGCTCATCAAAATCGTCCACTTAATTGCGTGCTCCATGTGACGAAAGTTTGTTTACAAACAACCGGCGAAAGTTAATTATGACCCCGTTAGCCGGGCGCGGTGTTTTTATATTTTTGTGTGTGTATGCACTTTAGCGGGACGGTGGTGATTTGAGGCGCGTTCTTATTTTGTAATTTGACTTACTGAACTTAAGAATTATATGTTTTTAGGGCATGTGTTTGTTGATTATGATTTCATCACACCCTCCCCCTTAGGGAAAAAAAATTTTTTTTTTGTATCAGGGCGACAAAAAATTTTTTTTTTTTTTTTTTTTGATTACTACCTAATGTTATCCAAGTTCTTTAATTCTAATGAGCTGTATTTACAATTTGTTTGTATTTTTTTTTATTTTTTTTTTTTTTTTTTTTTTACTTTACTGTTTATTATTTACATTTTTATCTTTACATTTTCCTTACTCTATTTTTATGTATTCTTATTACTTTTTTGTTTGCATCCTCCAAAATGCAGTTTACTGTTTCTAGTGCTTTTACAAGGTATGGTCCACTGTATAGAGGATCTAACTTTTTTCTATTTTGTATCGTAACTAATACTCTATCGCCAACTTTTATTGATAAGGGGTTACTATCGAGTTTACTGTTTTCTTGTCTAACTGCTTTTGATGCTTCTATATGTTGTTTTGCATTGTTTAAGGCTTTTTGTAGCCTGTATTTCATCTCGCTGTTGAAGAGTTCATAGTTGTAGATGGGTTCTGTTCCTCCTTTTTCCAATTCTGCTGGCAAGCTTACTTTTTTGGCGAAAATTAGCTCAAATGGTGTGTAGCTGTGTACAGTATTTGGTGTGGTGTTGTAGCAAAATGCGTAGTATGGGATCCATGTATCCCAATCATCTCTGTTTTCATTTACGAAACACCTTAGGTATTCGTTTAGGCATAAATTGCTTAAATAGTGGTCTAAATTGCTTAAATAGTGGTCACGTCGTCTCCAATTGTCCCAGCAAAATATCGTGTTTCAAGTGTAGAAAGCGCCACCATACCCTGTTACATCTGAATGGAAAACCAGAGATAACAGGCTACAGCAATCGCCCTAGTGACAAGGCTCAAGTGTTTCAAACAACAACAAATACACCCGAAATTAACAACTCAGTGAACTCACCCAGTCAACACATTCACCCTACAGTAAATAGTTTACACGTTTCCATGCATAAGGAGACGCTATTGCCGACAGCTCTTATCACTATTGGATCTACGCACGGTGACCAACATGTTGTGAGAGCCCTCGTGGATCAAGGATCGCAAGCCACTTTCAGCACGGAACATGCAGTACAAATGCTGAAATTGTCAAAGATGCCAGTGCGTGCTTTCATATTTGGTATAGAAAAATCGAAGTCAACCACATCTCAGTCCAAAGTGAATTTTAAATTGATTACTTCTCACTCCAAATCCATACCAGTAGAGGCATTAGTGTTAAAAACAATCTCAAACTCATTACCCTCAAAACCAGTATCAATGAATTGGAATCATCTAGCAGGATTAAAGTTAGCAGACCCATATTATAATGTTCCTGGAAGAATAGATGTGCTACTTGGAGCCGACGTTTATCCCAGTTTGATAGAAGAAGGCCTCATCAAAGGACCAGATGGGCAAACAGTCGCCCAAAATACAATTTTGGGATGGATTCTTTCAGGAAAAACAGCCGATCGAGAAATGGAGGTTAATAATGTCAAAACATTCACAACAATGGTAACAGCTGAAAATAACGATCTTAGCCAAGTTCTTCAACAGTTTTGGGACATAGAAGAGATACCTCAAAGGCGTGTTCTAACAAGGGATGAAGAAATTTGTGAAGAATTGTACAGAACAAAACACACCAGGCTGGATGACGGACGATATGAAGTAAGACTGCCATTCATCAGCGAAGCGCATAAAACATCATTAGGACAATCAAGAGCAACGGCATTTGCTAGTTTGTTCAGTTTGGAAAAAGGACTGAGTCAAAATGATCATCTGAAACAGGAGTACCAACAATGTATCACCGATTACCTGCGCTTAGGTCATATGCATCGTGCCATGGATACCGAAGTCGACAACCGGAAGGAAAAGGATGGTAGAATATACTATAGCAGCTATTACTTGCCACATCATGCTGTCCTTAAGGAAAGTACGACGACAAAGGTACGAGTTGTATTTGACGCCTCGAGAAAGACCACCTCAGGATCATCGCTAAACAGCATATTGAACACTGGACCTACCATACAAAATGAAATGATCGGAGTCTTATTACGATGGAGAACATTTAAATACGCATACCTTGCCGATATAGAAAAAATGTATCGACAAATCAAGATACATGACGAGGACACAACATACCAAAGGATCCTATGGAGAAATACGCCAACTGAACCCGTGAAGGAATATTGCCTTAACACAGTTACCTTTGGGGTAACTTGTGCACCATATCTAGCCATCCGAACCCTCATTCAATTAGCTCACGATGAAAACAAGAAGTATCCTATTGCATGTAAATCTATATTAAATGATTTTTACGTAGATGATCTCCTCTCTGGCGCAGATGAACTTGAAGAAGCTATTTTAAAACAAAAGGAGACACGCCAAGTGACCTCTGGAGGTGGATTCAAATTAAGGAAATGGGTGAGCAACTCCAATCTACCGTATAACGAATGTCATCCTATCATAATACCGAAAGACAGCAAATTCACCACATTATTAATAAACCATTATCATGAGTATACGGCCCATGGAGGAATCCAATTAATGTTAAACATGTTAAGAAAAAAATATTGGATAGTAAATGCGAGAAAAATAATTAAACAAGTTATTCATCGGTGTATCAGATGCTATAAACACAAGGCTCAAACCGTCACGCAACTAATGGGGGATCTACCAGCTCCGAGAGTAACATGCACGAGACCATTTACGCATACAGGAATAGACTACTGCGGCCCTATTAATATTAAGACAAGCAGGCTACGAAATGCAAAAATTGAAAAGGGATACCTAGCCATATTCATATGTCTTGCTGTAAAAGCTATACATTTAGAGGTAGTAAGCGATCTGACTACATCTGCCTTCTTAGCAGCCTTTAAACGTTTTATCGCGCGTAGAGGACGTTGTGGACACGTATACACAGATTGTGGTACCAACTTTATTGGCGCCAATGCCGTTTTACTTGATATCAGAAACATAGAAAAGGAGTTAGCCACATATTGTGCTAGTGAAGACATTACATGGCATTTTAATCCACCCTCCTCTCCCCATTTCGGCGGCCTGTGGGAGGCAGGAGTAAAATCGACTAAATATCATCTAAGAAGAATTCTTGGAAACACAACGTTAACTTTTGAGGAACTCTATACAGTATTAGCTCAAGTCGAGTCTTGCCTAAATTCAAGTCCACTTTGTCCTTTGACAAATGACTCGTCAGACTTAAACGCTCTAACACCGGGACACTTCTTAATAGGCGACGCGTTATTAGCCCCACCACAAACGGAACTCCTACACCTCAACTTAAATCGCCTCGACCGATGGCAATTCGTTCAACAGTTGGTCCAACAATTCTGGAAACGCTGGACTTCCGAATACTTATCCCGACTACAACAACGGCCAAAATGGATGCAGCAGACACCTAACATCAAAAAGGGAACAATGGTTTTAGTAAAGGACGATAATCTCCCATCATTTAAATGGCCCTTAGGACGCGTCACAGACACTCATCCCGGAAAAGACAATCTAACACGAGTCGTATCTGTACAAATAAAGGGAACAATTTTCAAACGTCCTATCACGAAAATCGCTATTTTACCGACTCAAGACAACGAAGACTTATAACGAAACAAGGGTCAATGATGCGTGACTAAAACCCCTACTAATGTGAACCCTCCACCTGAACTAACACACTATTAAAAACACAAATACTTTCAGTGTTTTTCTACTTACAGATTCAATCAAATTCATCAATCTATCCAATCTGTCCCATTGATCTGGACTGGTAACCATTCAAGGCACCATCATATATTTGGAGGCGTTCTATTTTGTATTTGGATGTGACACAACACCGCCCTGGGGGGAGAATGTTGCATCATCATCACCATCATCACCTAAAATAGTTAAAGTAAATAATTAGTTTTAAGATATTTAACATTTTTGATTACTAAAAATATTTGAATTACTAAACATGTAAACAACCCGGTCACAACAAAGTAAACAAATATCACAAAGGAAAGACAAATAGCACAACAAAGAAAACATAAATAATAAATATTAAACATAAAAGAATATATAACAAATAACTACCAAAGAGAATAATAAATATGTAGCTAGAAACTTACCTTAAAATTAATATTTACACTTACCTAAATCAGCCAAAGAAGAAATGTCAAACTTCTTGACATTTCTATTTCATACTACGTTAGTATGCGTAAATTCGAAAATCGGGTCAGTTCCGAATAAAGTAATGATATTTATCCCCACCAAAACTAAAGGCATTGCCAAACTTACTTCCCTGCAGAAATATCTCGAAACCTATTATATTATATGGGCTTGGAAAATTACCGTCTTTGCAGAGGAGAAAAAATCCGTTAATAACATTTAAAAAGTGAAGAAAATTGAGAAAACGAGACTAGAAAATTATGAGTTGTGACCGCGTTGGCTAGTTTGTCGTAAAATCGTGAAATTAAAATTATATTGCTGAAAAAACTTAAATACTAGTAGTCAGAGAAGTTAAAATTCAAAGTAATTTAGAATATACAGAAAATAGTAGAATTGTGGCCGTGTATAAAATTGAAGTACTGAACTTAAAATTTAAAAGTGAAATTTAAAGTTAGTTTTTTTGAAAGTAAATTTAGAATAGTGAGTTTTAAAGAAATTTAAGATATTGAATTCTGTGAATAAATAAATGCTTGATGTGATAAAGAATTTCGATGTGAAAAATAAATTTTGTGCTGTAGATAATGAATTTAGATTTGGTAAAATAAAATTTATGATGTGAATTAATTTGAAGTACAATTATTGAAAAAAATAATTAAACTGTTAAGTTTCGGAGTTCGTGTAAAGTGGAAGCGAAAATTCCAAAAAAATCACGGTTAATTTTAATTATTTAACTCCGCGAACCAAAAAAAAAAAAGAAAGAAAGTGTTTTATGATAAAACGTTAATTGAATAAAACAAAAAAAATAATTGATTTAAACGAAAAAAGTTTGTTGAACAAAGTAAATAAATTGCAAAAATAAGCAAAAGAATTATCCACAAAAGTGACAAAAGCAAAAGACCAGCGACATCGACAAATGAATGACAACAGGCAGTTGCCACAGGGAGAAGAAGATTCACAGGATCAGACTCACAACAATCAACAAAACTAGGATCCATCAACTTTCAATTCAAACGAGACAGGAATTAATACAACCAGCAACATGAAATTACAAGTAAGCTTAGATCCAGTTAAATATCTAAATCAATTGCCTACATTTAATGGCGATAGAAATGATTTGTACAATTGTATAGGTTTAGTAGATAGGGTGTTTCCTTTATTAGCTAAATATGATGATTTGAGCCAAAGAATATTTTTTGATATAATTAAAAGTAGATTAACCGGAAAAGCTCGGGAAGTGATCGAAATAAATAATAGTGTTACAAAGTGGCAAGAAACGAAAAATCTTTTTGTTCAGCATTTCGGTGATAGATTAAGTGTTGACCAGCTTTTCGATGAACTTAGATTCATAACATTTAAGACAAATTGCCTAGATTTTTATAATGAAATAAATGCCATGCTACGAAGGTTAAATAATAAAACAAAATTTGAAAATGCTACCGGGACTGAAACAATAAATAATTGTAAAACAGCTCTTAGAATTTTTCAAAGCAAATAACCAGAGCCAATGAGGGGTCTTTTATATTGTAGACCACCAATTAGTTTAGAAGCCGCTATGCAAATTTTATACGAAACGGGCTATGCTTTTACTAGGGATAATGTAAGTCGAATTAGTAACTACAATCAAAATACAAATAATAAAAACAATCGAAACAATTATAATAACAATCGAAACGATTACTCAAAGTGCGATAAAAACAAAAAGAATCCAAACACAAACAATAATTATGGTCAGTGGAAGTATCAAAACCAACCAAACCAAAAATTTGAATATCCTAGATCCGATAAACACAGACAAAATTACCAATACCAAACCAACATCAATACAAACAACAACAACAGAAACGAACCAGTAGAACCAATGGACGTTGATACTACGACAGTCAACAGACGCAATTATAATTTTGAAGAAAAGCAATATGATAGGGACCAAAATTTTCAATTATTGGCCTCCAATATCCAGTCTTACCCTATATGATAATCGACACACCTGTTCGAAAATTAAGATTTCTAATAGACTCCGGCGCTACATCTAGTGTTGTGAATCCAGGCGTATGCCATCCTAAATGGCAAATCCCAATACAAAAACCTATTCAAGTAATAACAATGAAACAAAATTTAAAAATGTTTAACAAAGTTAGAATTCCGTTATTCAAGGAATTCAACAGAACTAACGAAATGGCAGAATTTTTAGAATACGACTTTCACTCCGAATATGACGGTCTGATAGGAAACAATATTTTAAAACCCTTGGACATTGAGTTAAGTTATAAGTACAGGATCTTAGAAACAGATGATGCTAAAATAAAAATTTATTTTGATAAATCTGAAGAGGATTATGAAATTTTGATAAACTCCTTAGATAAAGAAATCATTTATAATATTGATCTCCAGACGCTATTACAAAATTACTAAAAGAATTTTCATCTATATTTTTCCAAGAAGGAACCGACTTGTCTTTTACGCATGCGATAAAGCATTCCGTTAAGACGCGAAACGAAATCCCAATTTATAACAAAAGTTACAGGTACCCCGAAGTACATAAAACAGAAGTTCGGGAACAAATAAAAGAAATGCTTAAACAAAACATTATACGCCCTAGTAATTCACCATATTCGGCACCCATATGGGTCGTCCCCAAGAAACTGGATGCATCAGGCAAACAGAAATGGCGTATAGTTATTGATTACAGAAAATTGAATGAGGTCACGATAGATGACAAATTTCCGATACCAAACATAGATGATATTTTCGACAAATTGGGGAGGGCACAATATTTCACGACTATCGACCTAGCAAAGGGATTCCACCAGGTCGAGATAGAGGAAGAAGATATAAAGAAACCCGCTTTTTCTACTAACGAAGGGCACTTCGAATTCACGCGCATGCCTTTCGGTCTTAAAAATGCGCCAGCCACCTTCCAATGGCTGATGAATTCCGTCCTTTCAGAATTCTTAGGAAAAATCTGTCTAATGTATCTAGACGATATTATCATATTTTCCACCAGTCTAGATGAACATATTGACTCTATAAGGAAAATATTTTCAAAATTAAAAGAAGTCAACTTAAAGGTACAGCTCGATAAGAGCGAACTTTTAAGAAAAGAAACGGGTCACGTAATTTCCACCGAGGGCATAAAGCCAAATCCAAAAAAGATAGAAACGATTATAAAATATGAAATCCCAAATACCACCAAACAAATAAAATCATTTTTAGGAATCACCGGCTATTATCGGAAATGTATAAAGGACTATTCGAAGATAGCAAAGCCGATGACAATTTACTTAAAAAGAGGCAAGAATATAAACATTAACGACCCAGATTATGTTAGAAGTTTCGAAACTTTAAAAACTTTAATTACATCTGAGCCAATACTCAGATTCCCAGATTTCAGTAAAAGATTTACCTTAACGACAGCTGCGTCAAACTACGCATTAGGGGCAGTGCTGCCACAAGATGGTCACCCCATTAGTTATGCAAGTAGGACGCTTAACCAGCATGAAATTAATTATTCCACCATAGAAAAAGAATTACTTGGCATTATATGGGCAGTTAAATATTACAGGCCCTACCTTTACGGCAGAAAATTTTGTATTCAAAGTGACCACAGACCTTTCGTATGGTTAAGTTCGCTCAAAGAACCAAATAGTAAGTTGCAAAGGTGGAAAATTCGATTAGAAGAATATAATTACGATATCGAGTATGTTAAAGGTAAGGATAACAATGTAGCAGACGGCCTCTCTAGAATAGAAATCCATAATAATGAAATAGGCGAAGATGAAAACGATAATAATTCATCGACCGGAGCAACAATTCACAGTGCCAGAGTAGATAGTTCAAATCATATTCCAATCGTTTATAGCCCCGTGAATATCTTCAAAACACAAGTTATATTATGTAAATAAAATCGACAAAATTAGTAGTTACAAATTACTCAAACTATTCGGTAAAAAAAGACTTCTCATCGAATTGAAATCATTCAATGAAGAAAGTGTAACCGATCTTTTGAAGAAATACTTGCCATCCAAAGGTATAGTCGGAGTATACTCAAACGATGACCATTTATTTGCACAATTTCAAGAATCTTATTTGAAATATTTTAGTAACAATAAACTGGTAAAATTAGTCAAAAGCAGCAAATTTTTAGAAGACATTGAGGATGAAGAAAAAGCATTAGAAATAATAACCAATACAATATGAAGAAATTAAAGATACCTTTTACTTTCCCAATCTAAAAGAAAAAATAAGTAAAGTTTTAAATTACTGTGAAATTTGTAATATCTCAAAATTCGAAAGAAATCCGTATAAGCCTTTGTATAAAATAACTGAGACGCCAAATAAACCCAATGAAATTCTACATATTGACGTTTGGATTACAAATAGGCAAACAATTTATTTAACGGTAATCGATAAATTCACAAAACATGTAACAATGCATAAATTATTAAGAAGGTCTTGGGTAGATTTATTAGAGGCAATGAAATCAAGAATAGCAATGATGGGAGTTCCGCGAAAAATCGTAATAGACGAAGAACCTGGTTTCACAGTACAACATTTAAAACAATATTCTGCGGAGAATAAAATAGAAGTTCACACTACTACTGCACAAAGGCACACAGGTAATTCAGATATCGAACGATACCACTCGACTTTAAATGAGCATATAAGAATATTAAAAGTTAGCACCCAAAATAGAGACAATAAAAATTTAGATAACTTAGTTTTAAAAGCACTAGAGACTTATAATAAAAGCATTCACTCTACTACGAAAAAGAGACCCTTAGATTTTATTAACGGAAAAGTTAAAGCAGAAGAATATGAAGAAATAGCTAAAATGGTTCAAAAAAATAAAGAAAAGCGTATCGAAAAAATGAATAGGAATAGGGAAAATGTAATTCTAACTGATAACAATCATCAGTATGTAAAAGCAAGGAACGTAATATCAAAAACGTTTAAATTACAGCCAAAGTACAAAATTTTAAAAGAAAAAACAACAAACGGTGACTATTATAAGGTCAAGAACAGGATTAAATACTATAAAGACCAAGTTAAACGTAAATACAAATACGAAACTCCTCCTATTGCAGGTGACAGTGATGCTAATAACAATGATACTGACGGCAACAACAGTACAGACACAAAAAATAGAAGTCCTTAACTTAAACGAAGGGCAGGGATACGTGATGATCCAGGAAAGGAAACGAAAAGGAAATAAAGGAAAAATTTAATGAGGTAAGCAAAGATAACGAAGAACTAGTAAAAAGTCTAAATGATCAACTTCACATCAATGAAAATTTTAACGAAGCCATAGCTAACGTAACAAAACATATTAACGTACAGCAAACGGAAATAAATCGCCAATTATCATACTTAGTTAATAAAGTAAATAAGGAAACATTAGAAATAGAAAATATGCAACATGCATTCCAAATCCAATATGACATTCAATTGTTAAGAGAGCAAGTAAGGAAAATTAAAGAAAATTTAATGCTAAGTAGGTTAGGAGTTATAAGCAGAGATATTTTAACTACAGAAGAAATAAAAAAATATAACATTACGATTAAGGATATGTTGTACATAAAAACTTCAGTAATCTTGCACAATGATCACATTGTTTTCATATTAATGTTACCAATTTATTCTAATGATAAATTCCATCGAATTTTCATTGAACAAATACCAAATAAAAATAATCTTGAAATAGACTTGGAAAACAAAGTATTTTTAATGAACCAACAAGAATTATATGAAAATTTAGAAGATGTCATATTAAAGAAAAATTTAAAAGTCATAAAACATTCATGTCAATTGCTTTTGAATAATGCTCAGTGTAATTTTAGAATGAATAATAAAACCGAGATAAAACAAATAAGTAATAACATTGTAATTACTAAAAATATGCCAAATACAAAAATAAATCATAATTGTAACACATTTGAAATAAACCTATCCAAAAATAATTTAATTAAATTCGAAAATTGCGAACTTCAAATTAATAATATAACTTACGAAAATTACGTTTTTAACGAAAATTTTGTGATACCAAATTTCAACAATTTAACTATAAAAAATATTTTAATGAACTTTTCATTAGAAGATTTGCACGTTAAACATTTAAATAATAGGAAAATAATCGAAACCTTAACACATAGAAGTGTCTTTCATGAACGAATTACATTCAGCATGATTTCCATGATAATAATAATTTCAATCATAATTGTTGTAATCCTCTTTCTTAAAAAGAATCGAAAAAACGGAACGAACGTTAGAATTGAATTAAAATCTCTGAATACTTCGGAGAAGAATGTTAAGGATGGGCGAGTTACATCCCCAGACGATTCACCTTTTTCTTTCTACTAAAAATGCAACTCAGCAACTTATTTTCTCACCGGAAATCACTTCTCATAATTTCCAAAGAAAACAAACGTATTATTTTCGACAAATAAAAATATCGTGTTAGAGCCGTATTCATATATCTGAGACTCGTCTGTGTCTCGGCAGCGGCGGCATTCAATTTTACAAGCCCGTTAGCGATATGGGATTAAACAACAGCAACAATGGAAATAATAGCGCCAAAGGATTGCAGTTGCATGGCCATAGGCTGCTGTTTTCCTCCGATCCAGCATATGAATCATCTGAAGCCCTTAAAAAATTATTAGACACCACCAACGAATGCTTACACTCGTTTCGTAATTTGAAAATTGAAGTGGACAAATGGGACGCCATAATTATTTACCTAACTGTACAAAGACTTCCAGCAAACACTCGATAGTTATGGGAACGCTCTTTAGAAAACAGCAGGGAGATTCCCGGTCTACGCGAACTTTTAAATTTTTTAGAGTCTCGCTTCCGAACTTTAGAAACTCTGAAGGGAAACTCTGATAAACCACACAATTACCCCCACAAAATAAAGAAGGAAACGCGTTCATTTCACATACAAAGGTCGTCCACCTGTCTTCTGTGCCATAAAGGTCACATTCTTCGGCAATGTGCGGAGTTTCTAAATATGAAACCAGAAGCACGAAAGAAGTTTGTAACTTCGAAACCCATATGCCAGAACTGCTTCGCTCTTAGCCACCCGACTCAAGGCTGCAACAACCCCAAAACATGTTATCATTGTGGACAACGACATCACACTTTATTGCATGGAGCCACACCCGACACAAGTGTATACACAACACAAGGAGAAAATGCCATGTCTAATCATTTCATCAACAAACCCCATCAAGAAGACAAGACAAATATTTTAAATTCGTTAAATAAAAATCCCGGCGATCAGTTTTATAGACCTTTATTGGTTAAATGACAATAAGTGACTGACTTTCTCTCTCTTTTTACAAACGTATTTAGGAGCTCAGAACAGACTTGATTTCTCTTATTTTTTACATCCTCCCCGCGGCCTAACTTTAAGTTAATTTAATTCTGTTTAATCCAATCTAATCTAATTCCAATTCGTATTTTTTTTTTTAATTTACAATTAATTATAATTTCAAGTTATTACTTTCAAAACCTTAATTACTTCAAATACAATTTTATTTAATTCAGTCTAACTCCAAAGGGCGTAGGTGCTGTATGGGTCTTCTCAGTGTCTTACCATCAGCTAATTTTACAAGGCAGGCTCGCGTCTTACCATCTCTTCCAGCGAATATTTCTTCTATCCGAGCAAGTTTCCATGCGATGCGAGGTAGTGACTGATCCGTTAACAATACAACGTCGTCTTGCTTAAACCTAGAAGATAAAATTGGTTTTGTATTATGCAAAGTTCGGAGTTGCAAGAGATATTCCTCCTTCCATCTTTTCCATATGTGGTTAGAGCGACGCATCCTAGCTTTCCATAATAAACGAATCTCTTCATTGTTAAAAGAAGTCGCGGGTGTATTTTCTTCTTCATTGGAAATGGAGGATCCCATAAGGAAATGAGCCGGGGTGATAGGCGACAAAGCTGAAGGATCGTCAGAATTATAGGTTAGTGGTCTCGCATTAATCCAACCCTCAGTCTCTGTTAACAGCGTGGTCATTTCATCCACATTTAAAGTATTTTTCAGGATATTATAAAGGCCTTTTCAATATCTGCAACTAAACCAATCGCGCCGTTTCTAAAATTTATCAAAATTCTAAAAATGTCCGGTAGTAAATTTTGACCAGGCGACAACAAGTCATTCAGAGAAGGATTGAGTCCTTAATGTGCGGAGGCGTCAAACACAATTCGCAACCGAGTGGTAGTGGACTCCTCCCGATAAACCGGTCTATGAGGTAAATAATATTTTCTTTTGCAGGGTCCATCACCAATTAGTTCACGCATTGCTTTGTCGTACTCAATCAGTTTTTGCGGCACTGACGATAGTCGTCTTGTCAGTGAAACAAGCCTTTTAAACGCACCTTTATTATTTGCATGTAACATAGCCCGTTCATCCTTCCACGGTAGCAAAAGTTCATACCGATCGTTCACTCTTCTTACACAGTTCTCTGCATATTGCTGAGTAACCAGTGTCTCTTCACCAAGATCACCTTTAATCCCGATTGTTTCTAAATCCCACAGAGAACTAGGATCAAATTGCTCGATTGCATAAGTAAAAAAAGAATAAGTAATATTGTTTACCTTACAAGTTGCACTAGCAGAGCCATGAATTGTCCACCCGAAAACCGATTCAACCGCAGTCAATGAACCTTTCAAACGCTTAAGATTTCCCGTCACAAAATTCCAATATCTGTCCGCACCGATAAGAATAGATAGACCTACAATAGAATTATGGTTAATTATTTTGGAATCAGCCAGAGTTAAATCAGGAAATTGATCCGTCGACGGCACCGGCACGACATCCAAACAGATTTCGGGAACCACTATCGCATCCAAAGTAAACATCTGATTTGTATGTTGACCTTTCAAAAAAACTCTCACAATATTGCACAACCTTGGCGGAATTGGCTCCGAGCTTCCAAAGGGAACGACACTCAACTTCCTTACTCCAACTGACGGTAAATTTAAAGCATTCACGAATCGTTCTGTCACATAGGAGAACTGGCTACCACCATCTAGAATTAGGCGACAAAATATTTGCTTACTTCTGTCTTTATTCAGCGCAAAAACGGATGCCGTTTGGAGGTAAACGCAGGGTTTGAAAGCAAAGTAAACTTACAGCAAAGCAGATGTTTTTAAACTTACTTTGCCGTAGACTGTGAAAGTTTCTTGTTGCTGTTTGCTGCAAAAGCTGTTGCTATCAAATTACTTAAAAGCTTTCGGAGGCATGCTGGCCCGGCTGCGAATGCTTCGGCCTTAAAATACTTTGCTATGAAATGCTTTCTGTCTCCTTACAGTTTTCAGAGCTTTGCTCTCCAAGGCTGTGAAGTATTGCTGTGAAAGGCTTTCTGTTTGCTTACAGTTTTCAGAACTTTGCTCTCCAAGGCTGTGAAGTATTGCTGTGAAAGGCTTTTTGTTTGCTTACAGTTTTCAGAGCTTTGCTTTCCAAGGCTGTGAGGTATTACTTTGCTCTTTTCAGCTTTTGTTTCATGGTCCAATGGTACTTGGTTTGGAGGGGTGAATCTTTTATATTTTAATATTAATAATAAACGAAAAATAGAGCGAATAATGATTAAAATAATGAAGGTGATTAATTTAAAAGCGGTATAACGATTTTATTATTGATAAAAAAAATGCCTTAGAGTTTTTCGTACAGAATTAAAATTTGATAATAATTTTGTGTGATAATTTTTTAAATCAGGACTATACATATTTATTTCTGAGTGAAAAAATGAATATTACTGCGGATTTTAAATTTCAAAGAACTATCCAAATTGTTATATGTACATTTTTTAGAGGTCCACACCAGCTAAGACGAATATAACTGAACTAAACACAATGTTAAAAAAACATACTGCAGTTTTGAATATGTTCTTAAAGAATTTGGTGACGCAAGTATCATATGTGAGGTTTATATCCCAAAACTATAATGCAAAATAGCAAATCGTTTATGGCAGGTATATTTAGAAAAAAAGTGTTAACGGACGTCACTCGTTACCGCTGGAAAAATTTTACTAGCATTTATGTTGTTTGTATCAGAATCTACCAACTTAAAGGCGAAGTTCTGGAATTAACAAGATAAATCAGTAGAAGTTAATTTATTTGACCGAAATATAGTACATGATATATGTATATATAATCTAGTTGACCCGACAGACCTAGTTCTGCCTGCAATTAATTAACTGACTGGAAAACACAACGAAGCAATAAAAGAGATTATTAATTTCAATTAAATTTTTGAAATCTTTGGATGTTAATTGCAATGCCTTACGATACACAAAATTTGAAAATTCAAACGAATTCCAGAATTTTGTAAAAAGTAAAATCCAAAAATGACTTAAATTAATTAACACTAAAAGGAGTACAATGATGATCACGTTATTTTATTGGAATAATTTTTGATGTTTTGAATGCACCTAAGTTGAGTTTTCGGTGTTGTGCCAAGAGCTGTGTGGCATTGGAGTTGATAACACCTCACACACCTTTCTTACCAGACCTCAGAATCTCAAGAAGGTCCATGTTTGTGTTGTAATTATTTTCTAGTTTTTGGTATAGCTTATGATTTCGAATAAAACCATTTAACTTAGAATTTATTTTAGCTTTTTTACAATTTTCTTTAATTATTTTATACTTTTTTAATGTTCCCTTCATCGGACACAGAGCGGAAACAGTTGCCCTCCAGCGGACTCTGTTTTGCGCGATAGCTCTCAGCTCTGACCAGAATCTCCCAGTTGTTGCGGCCTCTGCTAGTAGGGTTCCCCTCCACGTTCTTCTAGGTCTTCCGGCAAGACAGGATCTTTGCGGATTCCAGCTTGGCCAATCCAATTTCATTTCCTTCGCCTGATTTGGTCATCTATCCTTTCTTGGCCGGCACGGCGCCATAGTTCTTCATTTGAAATTCTAACTTGCCAACGGATTTTTAGGATACGACGTAGGCATCTGTTGATGAAAAATTGTAGGTACCTGGTTTATGATTTGGGTGACTTTCCATGTTTCGTGACCTTACAAAAGAACGTTGGAGTTGAACCGCCACAATTTGGTGCAAGTTGAGATCTGCGTTGATCCCCTTATGCGAAACAGGCATGCATACGCGCTTCGTGCTTTATTTATTCTGGAACTGACTTCTTCTTCTGCACCGCCATTTTCGATAATAGTGCTACCGAGGTAGCTGAATTTATCTACCAGTTCCACGTCACGGTTATTCAGCGCTGTCCGTTCAATGGTGTTTGCATATATCCGCATTCCTTTAGTTTTATTCGGATTTAGCCATAAGCCTGCTGGACAACTTTCTGTTGCCAAATTGTTTAACATGTTTTTGAGGTCCCGGTGTTCAGCCAGTGAGCCAGCAAACAGATATTATCTGCGTAGTCACCATCCTTAAGCCGGTATAGCAAACCCCAATGTATGTCGCCTGTTCTACTATCTAGAGCGCCGACAAGGATGTCGTTTATTACTAAAAGAAATAACAAGGGTGAAAGTAAGTCGTACTCCTGAACGCTGGTTTCTTTGGACATAACCGTTTACAAAGATCCCCTATTTGTGGACAACAAGTCTGAGCTTATGTCGATAGGTACCAAATAAGGCCAATTTTAACATTAAAATTGTTTATAACTTCTAAAGTAAAGGCCATAGCATACAATTTGACTGGATAATTCATAGGAAATTGTCAAAGCTTTCAACATTTGGAAAAAAAATTAATTAACTATGTATTTTTGCAGAAAGGGGTAGTTGAAGTTGAAATTATAGTGAGAAAAATACAAATTTTTTATTCATGAAGGGAGTTACAAAAATATAGGGTGAATATATAGGTAACGCCCTAGCGGTTAAACCATTGATTTACCAAACCGGTTGGACATGTTACTTGGAAATAATACTAGCCATAACTTTCGAATACGTTTAAGTCAAATTCAATTTAATTAAAAAACACATTATTCAGTCTTTCACATAAAATGTTAAAATAAATACGATTCCTAAAAAAATTAAACGTATATTATTGAAATAAATACTATTCTTTGGAGAAAAAAATTTAACTAATATTTAAAAATATAACTTATGTAAGTCGTAACAGTAATTTAAATTAAATGTTCTTCGTTTGTAGAAGAGGAGATTGAATGGCGTCATGCCTTAAACCTTTATTAAGTTTTAGTAACATAATATAAATATTATTAAACAAGTCAAATTCAATTTAATAAAAAAAAAAAACATAATTCAGTCTTTCACATAAAACAAAGTTAAAATAAATACGATTCTTTAAAAAAAAATGTAAGAGTAACTTAAATTAAAACATCTTCGTCTTCAAAAAGAGGTAAAGATTCAATGGCATCATCCAAAAAATTTCTATTAAGTTTTATCAACAGTATGTTTTCTAAAGTATCGGGGTTCAGTTGGCTTCTTAAATCAGATAAGACTAGTTTTAAGGCTGAAAATGCCCTTTCCACGGTTACCTGGGTTGGCGGAATCGCAAAACATACATTTGCTAGTTCGTGTAATTCTGGATCGCTATACATTTTCGCTTTCCAAAAATCAAATATTTCTACTCTAGTTCCGGAAAAGTTAGGAGAAAATCGTTCTAACTTACTTCTTATATCTATGTCTTGTAGTGACCTATTTTCCACACCTTGTAGCAAATAATTACTTAAAAGGGTGTTTTCATCATCTTCATCCTCGACATTAGATAAATTTGCATTAGAACAGTGCGCTTCAGAAGTTGAAGAAAGACATAGTTCTGGTTTAATTTTTTTTAGCTGCTCCCATAATTTGAGTAAAAACGTTACAGCTTTACTTTTCTTTTCTGTATTTAACAGGTGATTAAATCTAGGATCAAGAAAAAGACACGCGTTGAACCCTTCATTAGCCACTAGCTTGTACTCTCTTGCTTCAAATGAAGCTAGTAGCTTTTCTCCCATAGATTTTATGAAATTAACTTCTGAAGCATTATCAAGCTCTGCTACACTTACAATTTGTTTTGTTCGTAGCTTGCACTTTAGCCAAGCTGCGTAAAAATCTCCATAGTGTAACTGTTCCTCTTGGAATTTCAATATAGTCTTTTGAAGCGGACCAAAAAGATTAATGTACGCTGAAATAAAATTCATTTACCTCGAAATTTTCTTTGTCAGATATACTGTGTATGCTATCAACATTCTTTGCTATAATGCATTTCGCATT
Source organism: Thereva unica (assembly GCA_949987705.1). NCBI lineage: Eukaryota > Metazoa > Arthropoda > Insecta > Diptera > Therevidae > Thereva > Thereva unica. The sequence continues at coordinate 121,880 of CATLJY010000652.1, forward strand.
TAAAAGATCCTCAAGCATTTTGTAAGTTGATCCCCATCGGGTGGCACAATCAAGGGAAGGAATTCTCAACCCATTTATTTCAAACAATTCTCTAAAGCCATTTGAGGACTTCCTAAGGAATTTTGTTGCATTACGACATTGTAGTAAATTGATTTTTACAATAGCGTCTTTTGTTACATCAAGTGCACATAGCTGACAAGTATGTGCTGCGCATCGGCAATGTTGTAATACACCAATTTTTATAGCATGTTCATCAAAGTGCTCGTACGCAGAAACTGTTTCCAAATATTCCTCATTCGTTTGTTCTTCGTTTGGCTCTTCCACACTGGTTTGAGCTTGCGACAACAAATGTGACGCCTTAATCATATTTGCTCCATTATCTGAAGTTACCGACACTAACTGGTCCAATGATATTCCGTAATTACTCAAGGTATGTAAAACTTTCCCAGCTAATTTTATAGATTTGGTTGCAGCAGCTCCTTTCAGCTCAGTCATACTCAATAATCGTGATTGAATCTTTTCTTCGGAAATAAATTGTACACTGATTCCAAATACTGTACGAGATAATCGGGTGGCACTATCTATCTTCAACGACAAAAGTTTTTTTGATACTTCAGCCCTGATGGAACTACGTATATTATTTGCTACAGTTGACACAGTTTTTTTACAATTTGCGGAATTGAGACGAAACTTTTTCCCGTGCAGAACACTTAATCCGTCACAAATGGGATCCAGAATTGTTCTTAAATTAGGTGAATTTAATTCATTAAATGGAAGGCCATCCTCAGTAACGAGTCCAACATAGGCTTTAAAAAGGTCCTTTTTTGTTATATTTACTTTAATCGGTGGGACTCTCTTTCTATTTGCATGTGAAGCAGATGATGCGGATAATATTTGACTACTAGTAGTGGCAATACTAAAATCAATTTTGTGTATCCGTTCCAAGTGCCCCTTTAAATTATTTGCCCTATCACCTTTCATGGTGACTCCACATGTTTTACATATGGCACTGTTTTCACTATTTTTATCAAAATATTGCCAAACTACATCTTTTCGAACCCTCATTCTATAAAAGAAATTAATTAGTGAATAGAAAAAATTCAAATAAAGTCTCAATTTCAATTAAAGCCTCGATGGTATTTTTCGCCACAATTATAATTGATGAACCATTAAAAATTATTTTGGTGAGGTAAATATATTCCTCGATTGAAATTACATTCGCAAGGAAAAACCTGAATTATGTTCAAATGTAAATACATCCAATGTCGAAGATGAAGATGATGGCAACACCCTTTTGAATAATTATTTTCTACAAGGTGCGGAAAATAGGCCACTAGAAGACATAGATCTAAGGAGTACATTAGAAAGAGTATCCTTAACTTTTCCGGAACTAGAGTGCAAATATTCCATTTTTAGAAAGGGGAAAGGTATAGCGAAACAGAGTTATATTCTAACAAATGTATGTTTTGCGATCCCCCAGTACAGGTAAATGTGAAAAAGACATTTTCGCCCTTAAAATTCAACATAAATAGCTGCCCACAAGGATATCTTCGCCACACAATATTAAATGATGAACTTCGGTATGTAACTTCAATAATTCTTGGTATGTAACTTCAATTATTGTAGAGTAAATATACTCCACGAAAATAACTTTTAATGTTGATCAAAATTAGTATATAAAAATATATTTCTCGAATATGACCAAATAAATACCCAACAAATTATCTGCAACTCAAAGTACCATCATGCCAGCAAAATACTTATACAGTGTATACATACTTTGTAAAATTAAAAATACTGCAGGTACAACACTAATTATTTATTTGTCGATGTATTAAACACACGTTTTAAGCAAAAAAGGTAATGCGCATGCTACACAGAATGAAAACCTCAGCAAAGTATTTAACAGACTTGGACATCAAAACTTTGAAAAACTGTAAAGGCTGTAAGCAAATAAAAAGCTTTTCGCAGCTAAGTATAATAAAACCGAAGCATTTGCAGCCGAACCAGCATGCTCCTGAAAGCTTTTAAGTAATTCGAAAGCAACAGCATTTGCAGTGAACAGCAACAAGAAACTTTCACAGCCTACAGCAAAAAGCTTGAATTATGATTGCTGTAAAGCAAAGCAAATAAAATTACTGTGGCCTTTTTAGCAGTAAAGCAAAGTCAACAGCAAAAGTATTAAAATTGCTACAGCAATTTAAACCCTGGTAAACGTCAGTAAATTTTTCTTTATCGACTCTGCTACTTGCAGTGCAGAGACTCATGCAATTTTGTGTTTTTGTTGAAGTGGCTGGATTGTTTACATTGGAATTTGCTCCTTCATCGATAATTTGACGTTTCGGCTTATAATTAGGATCGCAGAGTGCCGCAGCGTGACGACCTTCACAATTTTTGCACTGTAAACGTCTTTGTTTGCATTTTTTCGCGCTGTGACCTCTCAAAGTGCACCGAAAACATCTACCATGTTTTTTTAAAATGTCCTTTCGTTGCTTGAGAGAGTGTATGCCGTCGCATTCGCTTGTTACATGACAATTCGACTTGCAGAAAAGGCACCGATTGCTTGCATCTGTAGTAAGTAATCCAGCTGCTGTCGTATATAATTTTTGTGACCTTCGACTGTCCTTTTCATCGAAGGAATTTTCGAGTGATTCTGCTTCTCTTTTTATAAACTTTAACCCTAGGAGGTTCAACCAGGTCTGTGCAGACCTTTTGCATATAAACGTGCGCATAACTTTTTTGTTTTGCGTATCAG